>JANLJB010002654.1:1925-43136 GCA_026212285.1 Bursera cuneata
ATGTTACTTAAAATATCAAAATGGGGGTCTTTATGTTACTTTATGAATAACAGGGGTGAGTTTATATTTAGACCAAACCTTGGGGATGTCTATGTATTTATCCCTTGTCAAAAACCATTAAAGTTAATGTATGTTGGGAAGACAACAAAAAGTCATAAATATAGAGAGGTAACTGCCCACTGGGAGTTGCAGGCCAGGGACCACCCTTTTCAGACTCCCAGTTGCAAGAGCCCATAAATATAATTGGAGCTATGGACATGTGTCGTTGGGGTGTGTAGGCCACCTTGACACTCCTTGTCAATTGTAATAAATTCATCATTTAATTAGTCAAAACATGGCCAAAAGGTAGCCCAATTCCCATCCCAAAATGCTGAGAAAGCCCAGAATGTGGGACTCAAATTTTATAAAAGCAGTTTTCAAAATCTTGTTTCTGCTTTATTGTGATAATAAATTGATAATAACGATTATTAGTAACTGGGTTCTATTATGTAGTTGAGATAAGCATTTCATAGTTTGTCAATAAAAACGGAAAGAGTTACTTACTTTTAAAAGGAAGTATGCAACTACTTTCAAATTGTACGAGTATGCATAATTACAACAGCTCACCTCTATGTTTTCTTCTCTGTTTCTAATTTATGCCACTGTTATGTTGGGGAGAACATGGCACGGCTGCAACATTCTTTTTTTTTTTTTTAATAAAATAAAATAAAATCGAGCACTCAAAAAAAAGCAAACCAATATCATCATCAATTTATTCTTTTTTTTTTTTTTTAAATTTAATTCCAATTACCAATTATTATACCAATATCATTCTGCTCTCTTACACAGTAGAAAATTTCTTTATAAAAACGCATCATCTACTGCAGTGCTGCAGATTTGTAATTATTAATTTGTAAAACAAATATTCATACATATATACATCACAGGACCAATTAATTTGTAACACAAATATTCATACATATATACATCAGGGCCACTATACTGTAAACTAAAAGAAATATAGGTATAAACAAATAAATTAAAACAGAACAGACATATCAAATATCTTCAAGAAATTAAAGAAGAGAAATAATTTGTCCAAAAATTAAATTAAAACATATAACATACTTTTATGTATAAGAAAGTAAGAGAATATATATATTATATAATATATCTAGCAACATGCAGCTTTGATTCAACTTTCAGTGGCCCACACCAGGGCTCGGAACATCACCTTGCCTTCTATAATTATAATCGTCCCGGGAAGGAGCATCATCTCCTGGAGGGTAATCATCTTCCATATCCAGAAGCTTTCTTGCTTCTGCACCCACTTCAAAATGGCATGCAGGCCCAAAACTAGTGCTAAATATGCTACCCACTTTGCTCTCTAACATCAAAGACAAAACAACTACCACAATCACCACAAGACCAGCCTTTAGCTGCTTCCTCCTAGCCATTTTCATAAGCCAATTAATGAATGACAAAATCTGCTGTGTGGAAACTGGAAAACAAAGGTTTGAAGGAGGTTAGTGTATGCGCCCATCTGCATTATTTATAAGGCACGACTATGCAATGTGCCATCATTTTTTGAAAAGATAAAAACAATATCATTAGCTTTATAAATGGAGGGCCACGGTAATATTGAATATGAATTGATAAAGTATGATAACATCATGAACTTTAATTGCTTTTTCTTTGGTAACGAGCAATATTGAATGTTTATTTATGTGAAGGAAACCTTCTTTATGACTTCCATGACTTTAAATCCCCATCAGCGAAAGCTAGCAAAGGTGCTTGTGCATAACGTATTACTAAATTCCATCCCTTTCTGAATATTGGATTTGTTTATTTAGAAGAAATTTTCGCTTTAAATGCTCCTCAGGGTCCGATGAGTTCATTGAAACTACAAACCCACCCTGCGGCATCTCTTTCCAACAAAAGATATGCATTGTATTCATTAGCTTGATAAAATCCATGGCACACGGGATCAATTTGTCTGGCGTGAAAACTTAGGACTAAATTAAGAATCATTTCACTGATCGATCTTCTGGATTTCTTTCTATATTTAAGTACTTTGGTTGTCTAGTTTGTTAAGACACTCATGCAGACAGAATGAACCCTATTTATTGGTTGCTGAACATGATGATCATGGTTGGTCTACACGCATATATGAGCGTATTAATTAATTTAATCTTTTACAAAGTTTTTCATTAATCATTTCATCGAATTTGATGCCATGTTAACACTGATGATACGGTAAGCTTATGAGCTACACTAGTACAATGAAATCTGCTGAATAAATAATTCTTGGTTCTTCCTCGCAGGTATATCTCACAGCAAACAAGCAAATATAAACAATAATTATAATTATAATGAATCCTTTGTGTCTGATCTGATCATGCACACAAGGAAAGTAACTAGCAATCACATAAATGCAAGTGGAAAGAGAAAAAGGAGCAAAGGACCATGCATGCAATGGCTTCCCTAATGGATAAGACTAGATCAGAAACATATGTAGTATAGAGGAAAGTAAAGGGATGGATGATGAGTTGGGGTCACCGTGTTCAATTGTTCTCCTCCATATATCTTTGCCCGTATCGAAAAGGAGCTTTTCATTTATAGTCCATGCTAAGAGCACTTTCGGTTACGCGGAAAAGACAGTGAATATCCGAAAAAAGGTTTGTATAATTAGTGGAAAATTATTGCCTCCACCTCCACTAACTGATGCAGAAAGCTACAGTTAAGTTTAGTTTGGTCACACTTTGTCATGTTGACATCAATACTTGCAATTGAGAATTCAGCAGTACTTGATGAATCTTCCGGTCAAATTTTAGCCAGTGGTCAATTGTGAAATGGAATTTTCCAGGAAAAAGTAGTGCTGAAGACAAAAGAGTGCAAACTATCATTGCCTTTGAAACTTCATCTTATAATTTTGAGCTTATATCTGTAGCTTCATCCCATAGATGGTAGCCGCCTAGATCTTGTATAGTAATTCGTTTGTTTGACTAAAATAACAAAGTCACAGACCCATCATACAAAGTAGCTCCCTAGCTTGGTGCTCACGAAAATGCAAGATTCTTCAAAACAGTAATGTGAAACATAGAATAATTTTACATCTTTCATGTAAAGGTCGGCAGTCATTGGATACTAGGATATGTGCCGTACATCATTGCTGTTCAAATAGTCTGCAGCATCACAAATTGGTATCATCTATCTTTTTTCATGTTTCAAAGCCATAAATTCACCCTTCTGAAATGAGTTAGAAAATGGATAAACCTTTTGTTAGAATTTCAAATATTGGTGTTCCTGCGAGTGAATCTGCTGTGTTGGTGTATTCCAGCGATATCGTTAGCCACTACCACTGAAGAGTGAAGCTGCTGATTCCCAGCTAATTAATCCTTAACGGTAGACTGGTTAACAATAAAATTATTAAAAAATAATAGATATTAACCCAACAACATTACCGAACAACACCATTGTATTACCCATTTCATAAAATTATTAAGCTGGCGTTGGCATACATTTTCTTTTTACCGACATCATATGCATGCATATATACATTTTCTTTCAAACCCATAATGTATAAACAATGATATAGTTGATGAAGAAGAGGTAGCTTTAGGGGCATCGTCATCGTCATCAACGCGTTTTTGTTGTTAATTTGGTGGTGTCAAAACATGGTCCAAGGCGCATTTAATAAGGTTGGTGATTGGTAAAACCCACCACTTGTATATCTCCTTGCTATTATTGTTTAATTGAAGGCTTTGCATATATATTCTTAATTTGTCAAGCACGAAGTTGTAATTAATTAATTCTCCTCGTAAAAGCCCTTGATTATTCGTGCTATATATACTTTTGATCAGGTAAATCGTGATCAGTCGACGTCAAGAGTGGAGGGGGTGAATCGATCCTTATAAATAGACTTTAAAATTTGTCGATCATTAATTATTAAATGATTATAATTAGAATTAATAAAACCGATTAATATTGTCGGTGAGTGAGAGGAAGTGAATTGAGAAGCAAAGCAAAGCTTGGTAAAGAGGGTCTGCCTCTTCTCATATGAAACGAATCAAGTGAAGTAGTGTTGTGTTGGTCTCCAACGAGACTATCATATGTCCCAACCAACGCGTACTTTGCAGTTGCAGGATTATTGCAGATAGTCAAATCCCCTGACGTCTTTGTGTTTCTTTCTGTCCCTCACAAATACAATTCTTAATCTTGCAAGTTGCTTTGATATGGATGTAAAGGCAGCGCGTGAACGTGATTCTTGCATCGTCTGAATATGGTAGGCTCATGCATTGACATTCAACCCCGATAGTCTATAGGACTTCGTCAACCTTGATCCATCAACTTCCATATCTTCCTTCTTCCCTCCCGTATATATACACTTCACCGCCTCCAAGCATAAACACAAACACCACTTTCTCTCTACAACTATTTAATTTATTATAAACCATAGAGTAGAGCTGATTAATGGCGAAACCCCATCACCTCAAACCACTTCTAGTACTCTTCTTTCTATTAATATCACAGCTCTCTTCAGCCAGGCCTCTATTACAACCCTTAAACATTATTGCACTTCCCACCACCTCATCGCTTCCACCGGAGAATAAAAACAATTCCCAGATGCCAGTTTCCTTGTCCTCTGCCAGCAGCAGGTATCGGCACTTGGTTTTCAACATTCTTCCAAAGGGGGAGGTGCCACCATCGGGGCCGAGTAAGAGAACCAATGATCTCAATTACTAGGCGTACGCTGAGTTGAAGAAGTTGAAGGATGATTAGCAGTTCATTTATTATTTGTTATTCTTTTATTGGCACATTTTTTCAGACAGAGCGCTTAATTTGTGTAGTTTCTTTAAGTTTGGTTGGTCATGATGTGTAAATAACCATTATACTATTACTTTTAGAGTTTGATTTTAGTTTCTTCATTCCATTTAATGATTAATAATTACCCAATTAGTTGTTTAATTATTTATGAGAGGTATAATAGTATATGAATATATACATTTTTCCAAGTTTCCAAGAAAGTTAAGAGGAGATAATGCTTTTTTTTTTTTTTTCATTTGACAATAGAGTTATAGTTTAACGAGGGTATTGGTGTGTAGCTTCCCCTGAAGGTAAGTTGAGTTGAGGCACTTGAAGGCTCATCTACACATTAATTCACGGACAATTAATGTAGTAGCTAAGGCTTTAGAAATGGTCAAAGGATTCAATTATATGATATTGACTCAAAGAGTCAAAAATATTTCTAACTTTTTTGAATTTGATGGTGGATGTAGATGAGGATCCCTTGTCTTATGGTTCACCCACCCCACTTGTCTTGACCATCTTTAACTTTAATATGTATTCTTATTATTAAAAGTATTTCAATTCAAAGCCATGATATGGTGGAAATGTTTTAATGAGATGATAACATTTCACCTAAACATTGGCACCGTCGATCCACTCAAGTTCACTTTGAATTGGGACTGGTATACATTATTTCATAATTGTTGTGACATGATTCTTCTATTTTTCATGTCATACTCTTTCCCTTTTATTTGACTAAATCTACCTTACAGCAAGTAAATATGCATACAATCCACTTTCATATCTTCCTTCTTCGATCCCACCGGTATATATACACTTCATGATCACCACCTCCAAGCATAAACACAACTTTCTCTCTACAATTATTTTACTATAATCTATAGAGTAGAGCTGATTAATGGCAAAGCCCAATCACCTCAAGCCACTTCTACTACTCTTCTTTCTATTAAAATATTCACAGCTCTCTTCAGCCAGGCCTCTATTACAACCCTTAAATATTGTTGCACTTCCCACCACCTCATCGCTTCCATCGGAGAATAACAAATAATCCCAGATGCCAATTTCCTTGTCCTATCCAAACTACATGCCAGCAAGTATCTGCACTTGGTTTTCAACATTCTTCCAAAGGGGACGGTTGCACCACCGGGGCCAAGTAAGGGAACCGATGATCTCAACATCTAGGCGTACACTGAGTTGAAGTTGGAAGGACGATAGGCAGTTCATAGTATACGAATATATATTTGTATTTCACCAACTTTAATTTGTTGGAATTCTAATATTGCAAGCTCGTTCGTGTGACTATATAAATGAATTGAAAGATTTTAAGTAAATTAAGTGGCTAGAATCCAATTAATTTTTGTCAAACGATATTGCTTCTCACTTTACACATTACTATTAATAATTAATTATCAAAAATGCCCTTTTATCTTATGAGAGGAATTAAACTCTACCCATAAATAAAATGTCCTCTATGTTATGTTTATAAAATTCCAAGAAAGCTTAGAGGAGATAATGCATTTTCTTTCTGTTTTTCATTTGACAATAGAGTTATAGTTGAATGAGGGTATTGGTATGTAGCTTCCCTTGGAGGTAAGTTGAGTTGAGCCATTTGAAGGCATTAATTATATGATATGGACTGAATTTTTCTTAACTTGTAGCTGTTTTGAATTTGATAGTAGAAGTAGATGTGGATCCTTTGTCTTATGCTTCGCCCACCCCCACTTTTCTTCACCATCATCTTTAAATTTAATATTTATTATTATTGTTGATTAAAAATATTTCAATTCAAAGCCATCATGACTTTTAAGTTGTCATTATCATATGGTGGAAATATTTTCATGAGATGATAACATTTCACCTGAACATTAGCAAGGTCAATCCACTCAAGGAAAAGTTCACTTTGAATTGAGACTAACATGGTAGATAGACATCATTTCATATTTATTGTCCCGTCATTTGACTAAATCTATCTTACAACAACCATATATACATACAATTCACCTAATTATAAAACATATGCAAATTAACACTGTGTACTGATATGAATAACTACACAAATAATCAGTTCAGTATAGGAGAAACTCTCTTTTGTGATCGTGTTTCTCTATTCTTCCTGCCCACTCTTTTGTGTTTTCATTATAATGCTTCTTACATAATTTCCTTAGCTCCATGACAAGCTTTTATCTTTTTGCCGATTGCTTTTAAAGAGATGTTGAGAGCTTCTTCCCTTCCCTTCCCTTCCCTTCACTTCCCTATTAACTATGAAAGCATCAGAAAAAATTGAAGCCTCAAAACTATGCATAACATCATCTAGTAGTAGTACTCTGTCTTCTTGCTTTTTTGTAGTCTCTAATTTCAGAATACATTTAACTTGAACTTGATGTTACTTGGATCTTTCGAAATTGGACTACTTATGAGACCCATTAAACTTTCAGGTCCAAAACAACAACAACTTTTTTGGGCTTCTAGATTGCTTCTATGTGCGCCTCATTCCCCACTTGGTGGAATTGTGATGCAGCGAGAAGGAAGGTCATTTCGTGGGATTGTGAATAAACAAGTTTGACATGCGAAAACGATCGATTACGTGGTCTTATAAATTATAAAAAGCAACATCAGATAAACAATAAGGTTAGACAGTTGCACAAGCAACCTCCTTTTCTAAAATGAAAGCATATTATTCTGCTTGTCGATATGACTTATCCATTTTCCAGTTTTCGTATTTGTTGTTGTTTTATCTATGATCCGTCAATCAATCAAGTAAATATGCCAAGTAAGTTAATTATTCTTGCTGAATGCTGACTCGTCAAATTTATTTATTTAAAATAAATAATAATAATAATAATATTATTCAGACAAAAGACAGTTTATCTTCTTCCAGCTTTTCTTGTCAATTTGTTCACACCCACGTGTTATAACTCAAAACACAATCAATCACAGGAAAGGAAGAGAATGGTAGTTGAGGAAGAATCATTGATGATGGCAACGAAGAACAAAAGTTTGATATTTGCTCTTGTTTTCGTTCTGATTGGTTCGGGAATTGAAGGGAGAGTAGTGCCTTTGTTGCAGAGTTATGATGAAGATCAACCCAGTAATGGTTACGGCTTTACTAAATCATTCAATTCTATTTTTGATACTTCTAACTATGGTATTCTTCAACTCAACAACGGCTTGGCTTCTACTCCTCAAATGGGGTCAGCTTTTTCTCCCTCTCTCTCTCAATAAATATATTTTCTAAACATTTGTCTTCTTTTTAATGGGATAAAGAGGCAATTTTCGGAGTTTTGATTTAAATTTTGCAAGGTAGTATTGCTACTTGCTGATGAATGAGGGTTATATGTTATATGATTCTAATTTTTCAGGAAAAAAAAAAAGAAAAGAAAAGAAAAGAAAGGTGATTGTGTGTGTCAAAAGAAATATGATGATTGATGCCTATGTGATTTGTTTTGTGTGTGTTCTGCAGATGGAATAGCTGGAATTTCTTTGCCTGCAATATCAATGAAACTGTCATCGAAGAAACTGGTATTTTATTTTATTTTATTTTTTCTGGTTCATTTCTTTGTTTTACATTGGTATTGATTCATATTACTCAAGAGCACTTAAATCAGATGAAGAAGATCACATCTTTCAACTTTTCTCTCTGCTTAGATTGCGTGATTTGGTTATCGGTGACATTTCATGAATGGGATAGAACTTGAATTACTATTTCTTTTCTTCCTCAGTAAAAAATTCGTTAGAAGTCCTGATATTTGATTTCATTGCTGACAGCTGATGCGCTTATCTCAACGGGCCTCGCTGATTTAGGTTATGTCTTTGTCAACATAGGTATTCTTCTAGCAATTCTTTAATCTCTTGCATGCTTTTACTTGTCATTTTGGTTATGTTTTGTGCTCATCTAATAAAAATTTAATATAGATGACTGCTGGTCTGCCGCAACACGGGATTCAAAGGTCAGTTGTTTATTCCTGCAACAACTGCTGCAAATAATTATCACAATCTTTATGACCTGTATCAGCATTTGTAGATCTTGTGGTTCATTGAGAATACCATTATGAAGTTAAAATGTCACTTAAATTCTTTCCTACTGAGTTCTTTGATGGTGCAGGGCCAACTGGTACCGGATCCGGAAACTTTTCCATCAGGAATCAAAGCTCTTGCTGATTATATTCATGGGAAGGGCCTCAAGCTTGGTATCTATTCCGATGCTGGGTAGGATGAGATTTTGGACACCTACTTAGAAGCTTTGAAGTTAGAAAACAAAAGATCACTAACTGTTCTTTTAACAAGTGCTGCCATTTCAATCACCTGCTTCCTCTTATTGACTCACCCAATTGCACCTTTTAGGGAGTTTACATGTCAGGTTCGACCCGGATCTATTTTCCATGAAAAAGATGATGCAGCTCTGTTTGCTTCTTGGGTAAGTTTCTGTTACTAGCTCTATATATTCGTGAAAAGTCTATAAAATTTTGTCCATTTGAGAATGGACTCACGTTTAATAGATTTCTGGAGACCCAGCCCAAATCAGAGTCATAACTTAATTTGTCAAAACCTTGGATGTGAATGATTTCATTTCATATTTTAATTTTTACTACCTTTAAATAAATTTATCTCAATTGCTTTTGCAACGGAAATGGCGTTCAAAACTAAGTAAACATTTCCTCTCAAAATTCTTGACGAATTTTTGATTAGGAATGGATAAGAATTCCTGTTATCGGTGTTTTCACATTTTTTTTTTAAACTTTTATGTCATGTTATCAGGGTGTGGATTATTTGAAGTATGACAATTGCTTCAATCTGGGCATCAAACCACAAGAAAGGTTTGGCTCATCTTAGTTACATTTATGTTGTAAGGAGATTATGCAGAAGCTCCAAATTAACTTGATTTGGTTTTCCAGATACCCACCAATGCGTGATGCTTTAAATGCAACTGGATGCACAATTTTCTATTCGCTTTGTGAATGGTAATCATCTTCCTTGATCTGTGTGAAAGTGCCTGAGTTAATTCTTCATTACCCTAAGGCTAGTTTTTGTCCTTCTATTTTGGTGTTACAGGGGTGTTGATGACCCTGCATTATGGGCTAGAAAAGTTGGGAATAGCTGGCGTACTACCGATGACATCAATGATTCATGGGTAAGGTAAGAGTTCTGGGTTCTTACTGTTAATGTCCAGTTCAAGGACTTGCGGCAAAATTTTGAATTTTCATAAGCGTACTAACTGTCATAATGATTGAGTCTTTGTTTCTTTATCATGAAGCATGACTACAATTGCTGATATAAATGACAAGTGGGCATCGTATGCCGGACCTGGAGGATGGAATGGTAAAATGAGGTTTAGGAAATTTAGTCTGAATAAACAATTATTATTGCACTAATTCTGACCATCTTATTCTTTTTGGTAGATCCGGATATGTTAGAAGTTGGCAATGGAGGCATGACTTACCAGGAGTATCGTTCTCATTTTAGTATCTGGGCTTTAATGAAGGTCTATCTTCAGTTTTGGTTCTCTTTAACTTGTTAAGTTTTTAAAATCTACTTGAACAGGCTTATTCAGTTGTACATTTGTATGAATCTTACATAGCTGTTTACATAAACTATCTTTTTCAATTGACTTCTATCATAGTACGGCAATAATTTCTTACTTTCTGCATTAGATTAGTTGTATGTATGATTGAGTAGCACTTTTTGATTATAGTTTTCAGTTATGGCCTATAAGCTGCATATGATCTTTGCTTAAAGATTTCACACAATTCTATTTTCTACAATTGACATTTTAGATTCTCCACAATACATTAATTGACTTTGTCCTACATTTGCAGGCACCCCTTCTGGTTGGCTGTGATGTAAGAAACATGACTGCAGAAACTTTTGAGATTATAAGCAATAAAGAGGTCATTGCTGTGAATCAAGGTAAAACTCATTATTTTTACCACCTTCTCATACCTTTTAACGCAAACTGTTTAACATGAAAATTTGCAGCCTTTCTTCATTGATTTAGTCACAGGTATCATTTCACAGCAGATGTTTTCAATTTACCATTTCTAGGAAACTAAAGACAATAGGATTTTGATTCTTTTTGCAGACCCACTTGGGGTTCAAGGAAGGAAAGTTTATGTTTCGGGGACAGATGGTTGTCTTCAGGTCTTTCTCTTGTACCCTACCTTATAGATACTATAAATGATAATACTGCCCTGAATATCATACACATTTGAATATTTTTGGTTAAATATTAATTCAGTGCAAACGTTTTCTACTTTAAAATTACACCCATAGCTTCTAATTTTTAAGGATCCTTTTCCACAACTGAAGGCTTTTCTAAACAAAGGTCGTCTATGTGTTTATAGTCGTGTCTGCTTGTGCTGTCTGTAAAATGCAACAATAGTTCGGTGAAAAGAAAATCTAATACACACAGGTTTATGAGGTAGCAAACTAACAAAAGAATCTTGGATGACATTTGGTGTTTACTGTCTAGGAGGTGAACATCTTCCTTCCAGCGGACATTAAAATATATGCTTGGTTATTGACATTTTTGGGACGTTTAAGCTGGGCTAATTACATGTATTGCCTTAATCTGTTAAATTTGATTATTATGATCCTGACTCCATCCTGCAGGTTTGGGCAGGTCCTTTATCTGGACATCGCTTGGCAGTAGTTCTATGGAATCGATGTTCAAAAGCTGCAACTATCACAGCTGGATGGGGAGCACTTGCGCTTGAATCCAGTACTACCGTCTCTGTAAGAGACTTGTGGCAGGTGAGACAACTGACCTCCATGATTGCCATTAAACGCTTGAATGATAGTTAAGGCACTCTAGATCTACTGCTTACCAGCCTTAAAGGCATAGCCGACATTGGGTGATAATCTCTGCACTGCATATTGGTCTTAAATTCTCCAAGCTTTTCTCATGCTTATTAATGTTTCTTTAGTTTCATTTTATTTTGAACTGTTTTGGTTTCTTTTTGGGGTTATCTGAAGCCTTATTTGTTATTACGCAGCACAAAGAAGTTGTGAGCGATGCTGTGGCATCATTCGGTGCTCGAGTTGACGCCCACAGCTCTCAAATGTACATTTTCACTCCTCAGACAACCGCTCGCTCTGTAATTTAGTTGATTCTATCAGTGGGGTTCAACTCATGGAACAATGTCAGTATTTGGATTTTTCAATATGTTGGCGGGTTGTCATATCTCCTTGTAAATTAGAAAAGAGGAAGTACTATCCTTATTCCGTTTTGTAAAAAAGTACTGTTTCATGACTGTCTACTAGAACTGATTGTGTGTATGAATTTTCTACGTGATGCCTGTAATAAGTTGCCTGGACATAAAATATTATACTGGAACTGATTGTGTCTATAAATTTTCGTATCCTACAGTTAAGTGGGCCTGGGAGATGTATGATGATAAGGTTTGGTTGTAGATAGGGCATCTGTGAAACGAGAATTTTTTCTATTTGAGAAAAAGTGGGACGATGAAAAGATAGAAAGAAAAAGAAGATAAGGTTCCGGGCAAACGATATTTTACATGTCATAAAAGCAAATTAGAGGGCAAGCTCCCTGAAATTCACCCTTCAAAAGTACCACCAATCATTTTGTAAATAAGGACTGTTTCATGGCTGTCTACTGGAACTGATTGTATCTATGAATTTTTGTATCCTACAGTTAAGTGGGCCTGGGAGATGTATGATGATAAGGTTTATGATGAAAAGGTTTGGCTGTAGATAGGGCATCTGTGAAGGGATAACTTTTTCTATTTGAGAAAAAGCGGGACAATGAAAAGATAGAAAGAAAAAGATAAGGTTCCGGGCAAACGATATTTTACATGTCATAGAACAAATTAGAGGACAAGCTCTCTGAAATTCACCCTTCAAGAGTGCCACCAATCGTTTTGTAAGGACTGTTTCATGGCTATCTAATGGAACTGATTGTGCCTATGAATTTTCGTATCCTACAGTTACGTGGGCCTGGGAGATGTATGATGATAAGGTTTGGTTGTAGATGGGGCTTCTGTGAAACGAGAACTTTTTCTATTTGATAAAAAACGGGACGATGAAAAGATAGAAAGAAAAAGATGATAAGGTTCGAGGCAAACGATACTTTGCATGTCATAAAAGCAAATTAGAGGGCAATCTCTCTTAAATTCACCCTTCAAAAGTGCCACCAATCATTATAGGCTTTGCAGGTGTAGACAAGAAAAGGTAAAAACTAAAACAAAAGTATATCTAAAACCTAACAAGGTAGGGAAAAGCGAGGGGCGAATAGAACATTGGCATGAAGCAACAACTGGTATGTATGTTGCTTCGATTGCTTCCATCCTTCAAAGATCTCACGAGGACAAAGTTGGGAAGTCCTTAACGTCTCTCAGATGGTATGGCTGTATGAGCATCCTGCAGCACCGAACCAGCAAAGAACAGAGCTTAGATATATCTTACATATTTTCCAAGACCTTGATAAATTAGAGAATGCCATACGTTTCATCACTTGCCGATAATTCTTGTAGCTTCATTGGGTAGCCTGGTATGGATTCCAAACTCGCTGAGGCACCAGAATCTTCCATCTTCCTTGCTGGTGATGAAGGCAATCCTAACAATGGCAGCGAATGCTCGTAAGTACCAAACTTTATACTGAACATAGGGGACAGCGGATCCTGGACATGCGTAGAATTTACACCAGACCAATCAAACTGATCGTTGGTTTCT
Source organism: Bursera cuneata (assembly GCA_026212285.1). Taxonomy (NCBI): domain Eukaryota; kingdom Viridiplantae; phylum Streptophyta; class Magnoliopsida; order Sapindales; family Burseraceae; genus Bursera; species Bursera cuneata. The sequence goes on from JANLJB010002654.1 coordinate 15,399, forward strand.
GATGGTGTGGGCTTCCTAAGTACCGGAAGAAGAGGGAATTCTTCCAGCGAAAGATTGAGGGAACTGCCATCTCTACCATTGCCTGTTGTTTCTGGGAAATCATCATCCCGACCAATCTTTTCACATGATTTCAGAAACAGAACATGAGTTACAGATTCTGGATTCCTTACCCTTACCGTTGCTTGCATATCTTTGTACGAAAGATGAGTCTGCAAAATTCAAGTATTATATTTTGGTAGCAAATGTTAAACCATTTTAGTCTTTGAGATTTTACAGTTAATAAGCAAAGCTCAAATAGAATAAAATGGAAGGCTTCGAACTACCATATACCATGTCAGGGATATATGTGCCTGTTCCTCGTGATTTCTCCATTTCATCAGTATTGAATGTAGAAGCAGATAGTCGAGAAACATAGGGATGGCAGAATGGTATTCTTGGGACAAATACCTCTGTTCCCCATCGATAAAAAAGATTTCTCTTGCATCTGACAAACTGACGGAGGGAATCCCATGCACTTTTGTTACGGAATTGAGAAGATGGTGATGGTGGGCTGAACCGGGCAGGAACAGGCAAGGTATAATCATGATACCACTGGCCATACAGTAGACCATTATAGCAACTGTCATAGTCTCCACTGAGATCAGATTCTTCATATCTTCCAGTGCCAAATACCGGGACAGGAACTGGTACATCTGGCCTTTGTCCCTTTCCATTCCTATCCAAAGTGTTCATAAAGAACTTTTCGAGTCCCATACCTATTCTTTCACCAGGTAGCATAAGGATCTTTCCAAGCCTTTGAGCACCATATAAAAGAGCACATCTTATCCGGTGGAAATTTCCTGGGGAAGACCAGCTACTGCTATTAGATCACGAATTTATTTAACTAGCTATAACACAAGTATCCTAACAATATAAAGAAAAAGGAAAAAGAGAGAAGAAATTCCTCAAGTAAGAGATAAGACAAATGCCATTAACAAATCTAGGAAGAAATCATATCAAAAGATATCCACTATTGAGTTTAAAATGAATCGAAACTCCATTTCAGTTCAGATACATGTTATACTGTATAAAGATCTCACTTAAGATGTACTGTGGATTCCTAAGTCCTTTTGGAAGTATCAAGAATGATAAAATCTGTCCAGAAATCCTTAAATTTGGAAAATGACCTAAGACTACATCAGTGGGTAAAAACAAACAAATACCTTTGCAGACACTACGCCCTAGATTATTGTTGTCTTTTAGAGGATCCACTATGTTGAGATGCTTAATGGGAAATTCATTGCCTGTAATTTCTAATGCCTTGATTGGAACTGAATATAATTCTCTGCATTTTCTCAGAAACTCAAGACTGAGCAATAATTCATCCCCATCAGTTTCCAGTGTCTCTGCTGCAGAATGCCCAGGGAAAAAGATCTCATGTAAACATGTCAACCATTCAGAAGATTTTGCATAATATTATAGCTACCTACCAACAATTTCTGGAAGTGAAGATATGGCAACTGGCCCTTTTATGCTAACACAATAATTGTCCCAATCAAATGTGCTGTAATACTCCAAGAATCTGTACAGGACCTGTAAACAAAAAAGTAAAAAGGTTGTATCATTCATGCATTGGCAAAAGCACATAAATATTGTTTTAAGGAACTCACGGCTAAAGGACCATATAGTGATGAATGAAAGAGATTAATGATGCACAAGACCAGAACTTCTAATGCATATGTTGAAATCAAGCCATAGTGTGCGCCAAGAATTCGGCTCTCATAATAGCACCAGGCTTTGATCAAGATGATACTTCTTTTGAAAAGATGGTCTTTCCCAATAAGTTGGTCAACCTGCATGAAAAAGCAGCAAGAATTGCAGTTTAGTTTTTGCCAGCATCAAAGTATTTTACTTTTTATATAGAAAATGCAAGAAAGGGGAAAAAAAAATCCAAATATAGAACTGGCTCATGAAACAGGAAATGAGTAAGAGAACAGAAAGAAACAAATGGAAATTTTATTAAAATTATCCAAAAGATAATTAGATTTTTTTTTTTTAATTATTTTTTTTATAAAGAAAATAAAAGAGAGCAGAACACGGAAGAAGAAGAAATAGAAGTTGTGAAATCCATAAATCTATCAAAACGGAAAAGATGAAAAATTGTAGAAACCAGAGACCATATAGAAAACTCGAAAATAATTGAAATGGAAGTTTGGCAAGGAAAAGCATCTAGTTCTATATTCTTGACCAAGAGGTTTTTACACGAATATAGTATCCGACAAGGTTTTCAAAGAATTATTATTATTATTATTATTTTTTGGGTATGTTTACTTCCAGCCCTTCAGGGAATGTGATTACAGTGACCCGGGTTATTACTTCAAGATACATGAATCTGTCAAAAAACCTGAGCCTTGGATGTAAATGAACATGCAACTACTCAAGCTTGAGGGTGAGTCACATTATACCTGCTCCAGAAAGCATAAAGCAGAGAGCCCTGCCATTTGATTGAAAGATATATCCACCGGCATATCTTTCACATTGCATTTTACAATCTTAACCTGCCATCCAAACTACCAACTTCAAATGATGGAGATGAATTAATTCCATAACCAGGTGAAGGTGAATACTCACGGAAGGAACACGTAAACATGAATATGCTTCTTCTCACATAGACATAAACATTAGTAATGGTTCCCTAACAACATATAGATTTTTGACCATTTTGCCAACAAGTGGTGATTATAAATATTTGATGTCAAATGGTATCTTAACAACCCATATGTACTGGAGTGGGAAACCAAATCATGTCCAGACATAGCAACTTGTAAATATGAGACCACATTTTGTTTGTGCTTTCTAGAAATGATCACATTTATTTATTAACACTTAAGTAGATGTACATGTGGGAGAATTATGGAAAGTTTAACTAATGAACGAGTATTAACCATACAACAATAAAACAATAGAAAGATCAATTATATTTCTCCCTACACAACAAACAAGAGTAAACTCTTTCAGAGCTATTGCACATGTGCATTCATGAACATCCTGTATCATGACAGCTTGCTAATCATTGACATGGAGAGCCATCCTACGAGACAAATGAAAGACTTTCATCAAACCCATAATTTACATTCCAATTAACTTAGTACCAACCTATCCCAATGCATGTTCTGAGCACGTGAGAGTTTTCTATTTTATAGTTAAGGGCAAGATAAGTCACTCCTATAGGCTCATGGGAGCAACGGAACCAAAAAACCACCAACAATGGAAAAGTGAAACAGTTCCATAAAAGATACTTGTTTGGTGCCATCGCATGCGTTTACAATTTATTTATTTGTTTTTCCAAAATTGGTTAAATTATGAAGTCATCACTTAAGTAGTGAAAGATCTTAGTTAAGCAAGCAAAACCTGTGCACGGACAAATTGAACATCCTTTACTTCGAATTCAGAGTCCTGCTCTTCACTTTCAAGAATACTGCAGATATCTCTAGCTAAATCCTCTTCCACATTTCGATGGCTAACAGCAGTCAAATCAATATCGCCATCCGGGAGATAGGTTTTTAGTGGTACTGAGCCAAATGGGAACACCTGTTAAAAAGTACAAGGCAGCAAAACTTAACGGTTAATCAAAGGCCAGAAAATTAGTCCTTTGTATATACTGTAAATAAATTGGTCTTTCATTATTTCCAGAAATATTTTCTGTTCCATTTGTTTCATCATAGATTACTATACAGTTTTTGGAAACATATAAACATAATGTAACAGAATATTCTTTATCTCTCTGTGTCGGAATTTTAGAATTTCCAATCCACTCACAGGTTCAACCAAGTATATCTCAGAGGACTGACTACGAATCTAAAAAATATGACCAATCATATTACAGTTTCAAGAGACCCAAAAATAGTGACTATTAAGATAACACTGCCCTGCCACAGCTTGGAAGGGAGTACAAAAATGAATTCTTAACATCTCAGATGCATATGATTGTAACATCTTTATCTTTGTGAAGGAGTTCTACCAGATGATCAAAGTTTCAAAGAGCATGAATTCCCAAATATTAATACATAAAGCCAACAAAGATATAAACCATCATTTTCAAATTACTGATGTCCGCATTCGAAATAAAACAGCTATAAGCAAGAAGCTTTGCGAAAATTGCTATCATGAATTTAGAAGGCAAAGGACCTTATTTATAATCATTCCCAATATTTAATTAAAATCTAGAAAATGCTAATTTAGTAAAAGAATAGTTATGAGATGAGCACAGGTCATTGCTACCTGTTTCCCCGAGACAAAAAATCATAAAAATACCAAAGTCGCTACTTTTTCATTAAAAGTTGAGTGAGGTCACCACATAAGAGAAACAAACAGTATAGGTGGGACACGAGGAGAACACATCATAAAGGAGGTGCACAGGGATCATGCAAGCTCTTTGGTGATCTATGATTATGATGATTTTTATTTTGTATTGTTGAAAAAGAAGTAAACAATCTGGTCATCTACAAGGAAAGAAAATTAAAGATGAGCTGAAACAAGTACAGTACTCAAAAGCCCTTACAGTACCAATACTAGAATGAAGAGTAAACTTCATAAACTGTTGATTTTTTATAATAGTCTCTTTGCTGTTCTAGAAGGAAAATCTGAAGACAGACTTGCCTCAATCATAAACTTCATATAACATTTGTAAGTATTATTGACGTTTATATAAAAAAATCATAAGGTATAAATTTTTTAAATGAACCTAATTATAACAAAGACGAAAGAGTACATTTAAAAAAAAAAAAAAAGAACCAATATATTTGACAATATTGACAATTAATAAACCAGAAAAGGATGCAGTAATTCTAACCTCGATTCCATAATAATTATTAATTAGCCTCTGGACATAATCGATGACCTCTTTCCTTTTCTGCTCAGAAACTAGAGTGGGTTGAATGGTACACAATATCTCTTGGATCCTTTCCTCAGCCATTAGCCAGAGATCAGCATCAATCGATGATGGATGGGGATTAGGTAAAGAGGAGGTCAGGCGAGATATCAAAGAGGAGGAAGTTGATGAATTCTCTCGAAGATGTTCCATGACTATAAAAGCTGAAATTTTCAGCATTGGAAAAGTAAACCTAGGAGCTCACCAACACAATGCCTTTTGTTGATTTCAGTTGACCACATAGAGACAACAATAAGAAACCTTTGGATAGAAATTTTTTAAAAATAAAATGGCATTCAAGAGAAACTAGAATATGTGAGTTAGAGTAACATTGAAAAGGATACAAAACTTCTATGATCCGGTAAGTTTAGAATAAATTTTGAAATAGAAAATGTTAATGGAACAGTAGACTTAATTTAGCATCTGGGATGTTAGCTCTGAGATCAAAAGAAAACTCGCTCCTGGGTTTTGACAAAAGAGGTCCAGGATACTTCCACATCTGTTCCAACCTCTAATATCGTTTCTCTCACAAGCCATCACATATATCTTAATACATAATTATTCTGAAAAGGGAAATTGAAGTCTAAAAGCAATTCTAAGGGACTATTTGGTCGGTCTGGGATATTCGGCTTCCTTGTGGAGTGACAAGATAGTGAGGTGTTTATATTAGTAAAAGTAGATCTTCAAGGGGAAATTCTAGAGGCACGACTCTGAGCATGGAAATGAATTTAGATAAGTACAGAGGTGATATTAACAAGGCAGAAAAGGAGAACACTTTTCCTTTCTTCTTTTTTACTTTTTGGAATTTTCCTTAAAGGGAGGCTCTAAAGGGGGATTGAGTAAAAAAGATCATAACAGAAGTGAAACGGAGAAAAATAAATAGATAAATAAGGAAAAAAATGAGAAAACATATTGCTGCTGAACAGAGTCTCACTATCCAGCGGAAAGGTCATTACACCACACATGGAGGAGCATCTCACTTTTCTCAATTTTGCAGAGCTTCTGTCAAAGAGGTGGAACTCTTCTCCATTAATGAGCTAATGCAGAGTAAAAGACTGGAACTAATGAGGTCATCATAGTAAAGTTTTTCAGTTTTCCACATAATTACAACAAGCATTAATGAAAAATTTAATGCATTCATAGCCAAATCTCATTTTCTTTCCCTCCTAAATTTTTACCCTAATTAATTCAGATTTTTTAGATATCAGTAAATTGAATGATCCTCTTCAATACTAAATCTTAGTCTACCTCCCCTGATAATAATTTTTAATAGCTTTAATGACAAAGAGGTCCACAATCAATCATCTTGCCTAATGCTAAGGCCATTAGACTTTTTAGAAAATGACAATTAGTATCTGTTAGTCATTTAAGAAATTCCCTGCAGTATTTAGTGAAAGTCCATATCCCAGGCCGAAGTTACTTCAAGCAAACTAAGTAACTGATAAGCAGTCAACGGCCAGTCGAATCTATCACCCTTGGTTTTCTGTGGGTTATTTCCTTTGAGATCTTTCAATAGTCAAGGCAAGTTGAGAAAATAAGTACCTGAAACTCATACATGACACATTTTTTAAGATTAGTATATGGGCTGTATTAAATAGGTAAGAACATATTTGAGGTGAACAATCTTCAACTTCTACAGATTGTCATGTGACACTTTTACAAATTAAAATATGACAAACAGAATGCCCAGCTGGCATACAAGAATGCTTCAGGAAACAACATATGTGCAAAGTTTAATCCACAAACACATCAAGAGGATGCATCAACTTTTAGAGTCTTTTTATTTTGCCACATCAGAAACCTCTCTTAGGTAGCCAATTTCTACTTTCATCTATAGGTTCAAGAGAAATAGCAGCATGAATTTGAGCACTTCTTCCAGCAGCATGCGGGTGATGAAATAGCAGTATTGTCAAAAATTCCTTGTGTTATTACAATTCTTCGACTAGAATAATAACTCTTGCATGGTAAAGGTTTCCCTTAGGGCTCTAAAGTTTGATTACTATTCTTTAACTACCAAGAAATAGGATTTAATCTATAGAATTTGTAGTTCATTCTCTTATATGAAAGTGTTAGACAAAAAGTTTGATTTATGGTGTTCCTAGTTCTTGATTCAGTACATTGATTGGCAGTATTGAGTCTAGAACTGAATCCTTTTGTACAGGTCCATGCTTCTAGTGAGTTTTCGGATAAGCTGATGTACTGTAATTTTGAGTTCAATTTAATTTATTAGTCCTTTTCTCCACATATGTAACATTGTTAATAAGTGCATGTGTTAGTAAGCAAACTGCTTTTGTAGTCTTGTGTGATATTCTTGTTCCCTACTTTTTCTTCCTGTTTAAAACCAAATTTGGCACTTTGTCTAACCTAAAAATAGGAAATGCTGATCAACAAATTTTCAATCTTTTTCCACTTGAGTTTTTTTTTTCCCCTTTTGTCCCAGTTTAACACTCTATCCCAATCAATTGGGAAACTGAACTTTGTTTTAAGATTATTGGCATAATTCTTCTAGAAAAAAACCATATGATATATCAAGGGAAATAACAAAATAAACATAAATGACTTGGAAAAAGAAGAGAGAGAGAGACAAGAATACAAATTAGTTGACGCATGTAAAAATAATATACATAGTAGTGCCCTACACCTGAAGATTACTTAAAAATGGACTCTGACCTCAATTAAGAAAAATGTAGCCCCATTTTGTGCTGCATGTTTTAGTAGGTGTTAAGATGGTGCAAATATGTACTCAATAAAATGCAATAATAAACGTCTGAAATTCAGGCCCAATTTGATCAAACAAAAAGAGAATTACATGATTCTCTTTTTTTTTTTTTTCTTTCACAACATCAAGGGAATCTGTTATACATCATTTTTATTTTTATTTTTGGACAATTTGACTGATTTTCCAGGTAGATGCACATACATAACCAGTTTTATAAAGTTTATTTATGATTACTTAGTATAGATGGTAAATCTCATCTTCAAAGGTTGTTGAGAGCTCTTATCTTTTTCTATTTTTTTCTAAAGAAAAATAGAAAGTTTTTTCTTAAAAAACTTTTCTTTTGTCATAGCATAAGGTGCGGCATTTAAGTTAAAAAGATACTGTACAATAACCCAGCATGCACTTTCGGTTCATATTGCATGTACACTATCAGTTATAAGCTTCATAACTTATAGAATTATGCAGTACACAGGAGTAATAATGTGCTCTACATTCAACCACGCCTTGGCTTTTGGGAAGTTTCTCTTTATGGTAAAACCAGAGAAAATCTCACTGCGTTTTGCAAGGGGGAAATGGATAATAACTTTAACCTAAGCAAAATCTTCCTACATTAACAGTAAAATACATTCATCTCAACGTAACAATTTTGACGTGGAATAACTGTAAATTTTTATCAAAATTAAAAGTTTACCTTAACGAATCTCCCAATTACTTCTTTCTTCTCTTCTGCTTTGTCCTCTTGCTTTGTTCAAATCCCATTTCTTGGTTGGAATCCCTGGCCTCATACAAGTAAAAGCACAACATCCTGTAGCAGAGAATCAATAGTACAAACGACAATNTTAAAAGTTTACCTTAACGAATCTCCCAATTACTTCTTTCTTCTCTTCTGCTTTGTCCTCTTGCTTTGTTCAAATCCCAATTCTTGGTTGGAATCCCTGGCCTCATACAAGTAAAAGCACAACATCCTGTAGCAGAGAATCAAAAGTACAAACGACAATGTCTGTGTTAAACAATTCAAAAGAGTAAACAATTAAATGATTTTAATTAACCCTAGTTTCCCCTTTTAAACACGAAACCCAGAAGAATCGGAACCGTTAAAAACAAGCAAACTACAGTAGTTCAGTGTCAATGCATATCTATATAAGCTCCCAACGCTGGGTGGACTGTAGTCCCACCGTCTATTGACAAACTGGGACCCTTTTACAGACGTGGCACTGGTGGTAAAAGAAAAGAATCCAAATCCAAATCCACTTAACTACCTCATATAAAAGCCCGCGAAAATATTATTATCACATAAAAAAAAATAGTTTTCCCGCCATGTTAACCCTGTCACCCTCTTCATTTCTCCACAACCCATTAATCAAGTCTCAAAACCCTAACCCTAAACCGTCAAATTCTCATCAAATTCCGCATTTCAGACTCTCAGTCTACCCAGATGACCACAAACCCAATTACCAAACCGAAAGGGGTCTCCAGTTCGAGACCCAAGACACCTTCTTCCGCCATGAGAGTGCCACCGGGAGGGATCTCGGCATTCTCTCGGCGTCCCTTTACAAGCAATCAAAGCAACATCTACGCGTTTTGGACGCGATGTGTGGGTGTGGAATTCGGTCCCTCCGGTACCTCGCTGAAGCGGAAGCCGATTTCGTGGTGGCTAACGACGCAAATGATGTTCACAGGAGGGTTATTGTGGAGAATTTAAAAAGTATTGATAGAGGTTCAGGGGATGATAAGAGATGGGTTGTGACACATTTCGATGCAAATCGGATCCTGTCCGACTGTTACCTAAAAAGGGAATTTTTTGATTTGATTGACGTTGATTCGTTTGGAAGTGATTCTAGTTTTTTAAGGACAGTTTTTAATGCTATAAAGCTTGATGGTTTGCTTTATTTAACATCCACCGATGGATACTCTTCAGGCGGTCACCGGCCTTATAAGTATGTGCTAATAATATATTTTACCGATTATGTTCTGAATATTTCTAGTAAGTGAGTTCATATCTCTTGAAATGTTCTTAAATTTCATTGATTTTGGTAATACTACTGGGAATTGAATGCTTGTTGTTTCTTCTGATTGAATATCAAGCTATCTAGTTCTTAAATGTAGTGAATTGGCATAATTGCTGTAAGTTAGTATCAAATTGAATGGTTGTTAAGCTACAGTTTTTGCAATTTTAGTGTATTTTAATGAAGTTAAGTTTGGTTTTGAAAGCTTAACTGCTCTCAATTTGGAAATTTTTTTTTAATAAATTTCCTAATTATGTTAACTAAAGTTGTTGTAGTGAAATAGCTTGAGATTTGAGTGGGTTATAACACTATTTTGAGATTTTAATTCGTTTGAAAATTCAGTTTTGTCACTGATTGCATAATTTGGTTTGTAAGTGTTGATTGTTCTTGTTACATAGCAGACAGATAACTTGTGTTCTTCATTTTTCTAGTTCTTTAGCTGCATATGGAGCATATATTCGCCCTATGCCATATTCGAATGAGGTTGGTTTGCGAATGCTTATAGGTGGAGCTGTACGGGAAGCTTCTGCGCAAGGTTATCATGTTACTCCTCTTTTTTCATATTATTCATACCATGGACCTGTTTTCAGAGTCATGCTCAGAGTGAATCGTGGGACATTACCCGATAACAGGTAAAATTTACTCCTGGACTGGTTCTAGCTTTAAGAATCTGAAGTTTTCCACTGAAGAAATGGGTGAACAAAATGGAAAGATTGGAACATGGGAATAGATCTGATACCAATACGGACTACCTATTTCAATTGTTGTGCTTTCTTAAATTGCATGGTCAGTTTCTTATCAATGACCCTACCATTCACGACAGGCATTATGGTTTCGTTAGCTACTGCACTCAGTGTGGGAATTCTCAAGCATATTCCTGGGGCGAACTTGGCCAGATCAATTGCCCTTGCAGCAATAATAATATTACTGTATGACTTCATTTTAATATGGAGAATATTCCCTCAATTTTTTTAGTTTTTGTCATTAGGCTAGACTCAGTACCGTTTGTGTAGTTGGAGGGTTTTCTAATACTTGTCGTCTTCTTTTTTTCAGGATTCTAGCTCAATGGTTGTTTCAGGACCCTTGTGGACCGGGCCACTTCACAGTGCCACCTACATTACAGATATGTTAAATTTAGCTGAGAAATGGGGATGGGTGGGCAATGGCGTTGGAACTGATCTGGAAAAGCTTCTAAAACTGATGATAGATGAAAGTGACCCCAGACTGCCGGTTGGATACATCAAATTGGATGAGGTCCCTGTGCTAATTCCATATTACTTGTACATAGTTTGCACGTTTTTGCCAAATAGCATGGAGTGTTTTGATAATTGTTTTGACTGTCTCAGATGGCAAGCCGAGCAAAGATGAATTCTCCTTCCCTCAGGACCATATTGAGCGCCTTGCACAAAGTATTCTCCCATACTAGGAAGCTTTCTAGCTTCCAGTATTTTTTATGCCATTGAATATGCATTTGGTCAAAGCCAAATATGGAGTTAACTATATTCAAAAGAATTTATACTTTTAGCTTGTTTTCCTCTGAAAAACTGAGACTTTCTAGTGCGGTGGTTGTGGTTGCAGGAGGGATACGCTGTTAGTAGGTCACACATTAAGTCCAATGCAATCAAGACAAACTGTCCCATGACAGTATGCATCGGGATTGCCAAGGAAATACAAGGGTGCTTATGAAATGTTGGTGTTGACAAAACGGGCTGTTGAAGTTGCGCATAATTTCTTCCCAGGCAATCGAAATTCCTCGGAAGAACGGTTGCAAGCGCTTCTAGGATATTTAAAGGAACGAAAAAGAAAAAAGTGCTCTTGATTATTGAATTGAAAGAATAGATTCCTTTTTATTTTTTTTTTGGCGGAAGGTGGTGTGCAGGAGGTGTTGGATTCAATTAACTAATCAAATAATGATGATCTCAGGAACATTATTTATCAATTCATACGAAAATACCAACAAATAAACAAGTTGTTTGTGCGATATATCTAGGTGTCTTTTGGCTACGGACGGAACAATGAAGAATCAGATTCTGTTATAAGAGTTCTAATAAAAAACGATCAGCCTCGTTAAAGAAGTGGATAAGAAATCCAACTAAAGCAAAACTTTATTTAACAAAGTCAACAGTAATCCTTATTCAAAAAATAAAATAAATAGCTAATAAAACTGCATATGATTGATAAAGGAAAAGGAAGATAGATTTGAGTCTTCATGGACGAAGAGGAGGAATGACAACTCCGGGAGGTGGACGCAGTGCTTGGCCAGGCGGGCCAGGTTTTGGCAGATCATCCTGAAAAAAATAAATAAATACATCACCATCACCATGATCATGAGATTCATGACCATGCAATGCATGCGCATGTAATGTATATATGATCGACTAATTAAATAGAATATATAGGTATATACCCGGCGTCTCATGAAGCGCTTTGGTGGTTCACGGTTTCTGCGATCGGTGCGAGAGCGAACCCTCACCACATGCGAGTGAATCGCACATGAAACACAGTACTGCATCTTCGCGTACAATTTTGGCAGAACATACGCTGCATCAAACAAATAAACAAGCATTACCAAAACGATCACGACGATAATAATACGGGTAAGTGAGAGATGATGATGATTACATTCGTAGACGCAAGCCTCCTGAACGTCTCTAACAGCTGCTTGCTCAACGATGTTCCTGACCAGGAACCTCTTGATGGCCTTGTCTTTGGGGCAGCATTTGCCGCAGTTGGAGCAGCGGATGAAGTTTACGTGCCCACGCCCGTGCTTGTTGCGTCCACCGTTTCTGCGCTTGAAAGTCTGTCATCCAAGATAACGCAAATCATTAAAATAATAAATAAATAAATAAATATCTGAAAGATGGAAATCGATTTCACAAACCATTTATGGTTGCTCTACAGAGAAGACGGCAGGCGAACGACAAACTTAGAACTCCACCAAAAGTTTTTGTGTTTTTGGTTATAGGGCAAAACTTGATTACCTTTTTATACGCCTTGCCTTACTTACCTACACTTATACAATTTCCCCAGACCCTCTTTGTTTCTAACATTTTTTATTCACCCCTCCCCTCCCCTCACTTTATTTTTATTTCCATTTATTATCGTTTTTTAATTAGATATGTTCTAACATATATTATTACATGGAGTCCAACACAACTTCTCCAGTCTCCATGTTCCAACCAAGTGACTATCTTTTTTCTCCTTTCATGTAATCTCATGTCAAGTCTGGTGCACATGTACGATGGAACTACCAAGTACGAACCCTTTACTTCAGAGTCTTACATTCGTGTTTGATTTTCTTAGGGGCACAACAATTTATTTTCAAGGTTAATTAAAACAGTTTGTGTATCAATTCAGAGCAATCCTGGTCCCGCTTTCGAGATTCAAAAGCTTTTTTAATGAAATTCTGCCACAATGTGTCCATTACTCTACACATCCACACGCTAGGGCTTCTGTTACAAAAATGCAAAACTTCGATGGATATGTCAGATACCAAACTCCATATTTGGAGAGGATGTTGAAACCGTATTCGATATGCAAAATTTTGAATCCCAAGTCCCAACCAAAACCCACACGGGAAATGGAAACCAAAAGTCACATGAATGAAGCCCATCTCATGTTGATGTACCAGAAGGTCCAGAACAAATTGCAAAGTACATGGCACTCACCAGAGAACACACACCAAAACAAATTCAAAATACTAACCACGCGTCGTGATCAACAAGGGCAACCGCAAAACGGGTACAAAATACCAATTGTCATTAACAGGAAGAGATAAAATGAGCATAAAGTTTAACATTATTTGGTTTTCATACACGCGATACACAACTAACACTCACTGCAAAAGAACGGGGCCTCTATATCTGTCACAACATATTATTTATTTCATCTTCATCATGACAAACTGCTACAAGGTCATTTGTCTTCCGAATCCATTGACCAAATTGCCCCTAGCTCAAGGACATTCTTTCTCGAACACATCACTGGCATACTTCCAGTTTATGACTTTCCAAATGTTTTTGAGATAATCTGGTTTTACATTCTTGTACTGCAGAATAAAAAATAAAAATCAGGAGAGATACAAGAATATCAAAGGAACGCAAATTTTTGAAATGGCAGAAAATTAACCAGTCAAAAGGTTCCAAAGAAATAATTTATTTTCGACAACAGTAAACATATATATATAACGGCGACTTATAACCTTAAAAAGTTAAACAGAATGATGTTTTGTCAGCTCTATATAAAGAGGATGATGTTTTACTTTCCTTTTCAGGGCACGAAAACAAAACTATAAACATTGATACCATCAGTCCAAATCCTTTAAGTATATGGATATGATTAACAACAGCTCACACCATTCTCAGTCGAGGATAACAACTTATAACACTTTTCATTGTCAAGATTACCATGAAAAACAGGGTACTAACCACTACAGGTAATCTTTGCTATGATTTCAGAGCACAATAAAATCAACCACATTTGAGCTATCTGGAGAACAAAATAAATTTTACCTGTAAGTAGTATGCATGCTCCCAAACATCTATACCAAGCAAAGGAACCAAACTGGGGCCTTTAGTTACCAGAGCATCCTGCAGAAGAAGCGCATAATTTATTGAATTTTAAAATATAATGACCCAGATTAATTTAAACATGTCATATTTGCAGAATATTTTAAAGACTTCTGCCTGAATGATTATCAAGAAATAGAAAGTCCATGTGGAACTTAGAAAAAGCTCTACTCAATTTATTTAAAGGCGGAGTCAAGAATAACATCATTATTATCACTTGAATCACAAGACCAATACAACTAACAACGATTATGGTAAACTGATTAATATTTGAAACCAAACAATCTCTATGTGATTTCTTTATATAATGCGTCTTAAAATACTAGCCAAAAGGTGTCTGGTAAAATTACCTGATTAGCGGTGGTTTCAACTACAAGCTTCTTCAAATCCTTGTCCACGCCAAGCCACTGCCAAAACAGGATGGGCAAAGAGCAAACAAAACATGAGCAGTGGTTGACACATCAAGGCAATTGCAAGGCAAATAAAGAAAGAAAAAACTTAACTCTTCAGTTCACCAACTGAAAAACTTACCACCCATCCAGAACCCTGTAAAGCCGCACCCTCGGCATTCATTTTCTGTATCAATACTTCCAAAGAACCAAAATGTGTGTCAATAGCCCATCCCAGGGAACCCTTTGGTGGCTCGCCACCTCCTTCCTGGCATACATAGCGGCATGTTCGAAGTATTAGAAAACAGGTTCTTAAGAGTTTACCAGAAAGAAGGTTTTAGAAGTATAAACTTACACGAACGGGAATGAGATTCTTCCAGAAAATGGAGTGGTTGACATGACCTGCAAAACATATACCCCATTTGATGAAGATGTAAATTGTTGTTTATTTTGATAAATTTTCACAATAAAACATCAACTCATCATCTAAAACCAATACGTTACCAATTTGAGTCAAACTCAATATCAACATTCCGTAAATAATTAAATTCAACGCACATGAGTTCAGCTACCATCAATTGAAAGAAAACTGAAATCAAAGTAGATATTTGATTGTATTTCTGACCTCCGCCGTTGAACTTGATCGCACCCTGGAGCTTGACAACAGTGGAGGCGTCGCCCTTGTTAATGGCTTGGTCAAGCTGCTCGAGGGCCTTGTTGAAGTTAGTAATGTATGTCTGGTGGTGCTTCTGGTGATGCAACTGCATGATCTCTCCACTAATCGCCGGCTCCAAAGCACCGTAATCGTAAGGGAGATCAGGCAAAGTGATGGTTTGGAGTCCACGCAAGCCCAATCCTATGGATTGGGTGCCTAGGGTTAGGGTTTTCCTGGTGGCGAGAGAGCGAAGAGCCATAGCTAAGCGAAGCGAACAAATTGAAATTCTTTCTTCCTAGAGAAAGAGATGGTTTGAAGGAAATTGAGAGTGGAGAGTTTACATATAAATATAAATATAAAAATTTATATTATTATTAGTGAATAGAATGAAATGAAATGAAAACCAGTGTGCGCCTGCGCCATCCCCAACCCGGTACTATTACTACTACTACTACCACTACAGCCGAGCCGAGACTTCGTGTGCGACCACAGAACCAGGACGTGTCACATCGTTACCTATCTATCCCTACGTGTTACATTTTCTTCAAATGCAAATCAAATTTTGCTTGTAGAATCCCATCCCCCCAATCTCTTGATATTTATTTAGGGATATCCTTATCAATTAATTAACAAATTCTTTTTTTCAAAAAATCGTAAAAATATTTTCTATTAACAGAGTTTATTAAACTATTTACTAACCAAAAAAAAAGGAAAAATTATAAAACAAATAGCTTAATACCCTTGCCCAGGGATTCTATCAAAACTATTTATATATATATATATTTTTTCTTCAATAAATGATTTAATAGTGAACATTAAAGCATGCAGCATTTTAAAGAAATTCATCAAAATCATAGAAAATTTATAATATGAATAATCACCATGCGTATGTATCGTGTTGGTGTGATTATTATTTAGCTGCATTCTTCTACTCAAATAATGATGATTACTGTTCATGATCATGATAGTCCAAAAGGAAAAAAAAAAACAATAATAATAAAAAATGAATGGAATTATATTTAGTGAATTACCCAAAATGCTTTAGCTTAGAACACAACAAGGCCGTCCTTTCCAAGGTAAATTTGTCTTGTATTCAAGTCTTAACAAATTTTTAAATAAGTTATCTTGTGTCTGTTTCAATGGAGCTTGCCAGCTTGGTGTTTTATCCTTGCAAAAACACACAATGCCTCAACTACTGCACTACTCTTGTTGTTTCTACTCCCTGATGCAACACTTCTATCTTCGTCTTCTAATACTTCCAACTCCTTAGACAAAAACATTAGAGACTAAACTTGCTACATTTTCGAACCTGACAAGATGTTATATGAAAATATTAAGGTTGCTCCTAAATTAAATCTAAGCCTACCATGCATGTGCTACTATAAATACGAGACCTGGAAACAAGCTAAGATCTCATCAACTTTTTATCCATCTATCAGTCTTCTCTTTGCTGCATAGCATTCCTAAGTTGTTGTTGCTTCTGCCTCTGGCAGCACAGCATATGACAATGTGCTCTTCAAGTGAATCCCATGTGGTTTCAAATGGTGATTTTTGCAACTATGACGATAAAGCTGACTCTGTCACCTCCGAAATGTCAGTGGGAACAAGTTTCATCAGTGCGTTTCAGAAGTGGTTGCAGAGGATCAAGGTAAAACTTTTTATTGCACTTTGCTCTCGATCAGCTCCATTTTATTACATATTTCTACTTCCATGTTCTTCTCTGTCCCCATGGAAACTTAAACTTCTGGCTTGAAGCCATTCTGTTGGCCCTTGTTATCATGGGATAACATGCATACACATATGGGAAGTTCTCTAAGAAATTAAAGAGCATACTTGTTATGTCAGGAAAGATAGATGGTATATATAGATACAGGATAATTGCCAAATTTACAATAGGTCAGTGAGAGAAGCTGATCTTATGGTGTGATAACAATATAAGCTTTTTTTCTCTTAGGCATGGAATGGAACAGCATGCAAAGACACTTTGAACATAATTCAAGGCAAAAAACCATAAAAAAAAGACTGAAACTCATGCCATATGTTTCAGCAGAAACCTGTTCCAAAACTACCTCCAACCATTGGGAAAAGATCCATATAGGTCCCCTCATCGTGTATTCTTTCCTTGTTTTTTTTTTATCCAGTCTCTTGCTTCGAAAGTTCAACTCCCACAATTATACACTCTTTTTTCTGTCTACAAATTATTAAAAAATAAATTGGCTCCTTCCAGAACAGACCACCTCCACCAAGCTGTATTATCTTTTCATGTCCCTTCCACTGATTGCAAGCTGGCGGCTTTGTGGTGGCAATTTTTACTCAATAAGGCTTTTCTAACACTCAAATGACCCAGCTTTCCCGTTAAGAACGATAAATTACATAAGTCCTGTTATATACCATCGTTCAATTACATGACCTTAGCTTAGTATGCAACTTTCTCAGCACTCGCCAGAAATAACATTGCCTGAGTGTACATGTATATCTATTTTTGGGTCATTTGATGCAAAAACCTGGAAGAAAAGATAAGCAAAGGGTCTTGGGTGTGGACAAGACCAGTATATCTTTTCTTTCAGTTACATGATCCTCACTTGGACAGTCAGAATGATCAGTACATATATATAGGTAATCCTTTGTGTATATCTGCTTAAAACTAACAAGCATTAGTATGTTTCTAAAGCATCACAGGACAAAGATCAAAATGGCAAAACTAAATATTAATTTAATCTCAACCCCCTCCTCGCCAAAAAAAAAGGGGAAAAATGAGAGACCAACTTGTACAGTAGTCAGCATTGTTATGTAAAAGGTGCTAACCAAAGACATTGTTAATTTAATCCCTCTATACAAGCAAATGCATTTCTAATCATATTTTAAAATAAACTTCTGTTGCCTTTGTATCTAGTCAGACGATTCATAAGACAATAATGACAGTTAAACACCTCTGTCATTTATGGTCATAGCAGAAAAAGCCATCAACATGTCAAAAATAAGTAAAATGACTTTGAACATCAGTTTTCTTATTAAAAAAAAAAAAAAAAAGATTTTAAACATCAAGGTGTCAAGAATGACTAAGTGACTTTGAACTATCACAGTTTTAGAACTAGGTTCATTAAATTTGTGCATGATTACGATCAATGGCATGTCATGTCATAATTTTGGATGATACAGCCCTCATCCTTTCCCATTTCAAATCTAACAAATTACAAATACTAATACGCCTGTATTAGTAAAGCATTCCTACAATGTCTAATGAGCCACATTTCGTTTGACACCATAATCAAACTAATAATACTTTCTTAGGATCTTCAACAGTCTGAGCATTCATTACTCAATCAGAGACTAAATTTCAACTGATCTGTAAAAGTGGCATCAGCAAAAGAATGAATTAAAGGAGAATATATGAATTACTTATTTGTCACCAGGTTGGCAAATAAAGTTGGGTTATCTTCTCATTCTTCACATACACAAGCTTTCTCTATAATGTACAACAGCATTTATGAAATGTATCTATCACTTGATCATCTGCCATAAAAACCCTCCTAGCCTTATAAGGAAAGATATACCTTTTGACAAGTAAAATATCTGTCACCTTAACTCTTGACTACTCACTTTTCTAGGTGTCAATGACTGGCACTACAATAGGGGCGCGTGTACCTTTGAGGAAATTATACCCAAAGGAAAATTTAAAGACTATTTTGGCATATTATCTCACTCCAATGGTTGGCTTTAATGATCTTCCCTGAGTTACAAAAGTGAATTGTCCGAGTATTTAGTGGTTTATAGGCTTCAAATCAAATTTAGGGTTAGGAGAGTATGTTCTAGTTTAACACTGGAGTTTAGAAAGTTCTGATAACTATTTCTTAAAAGAAAGTGTGCTTATCTCACCTGGAGGCAACCGATATTGGGAATCTTGTTGTGTGGAGTAGTTCTTTCAGCATTATGGTAAACAAAATTTTCAGCTATATGCCGAGCAAGTCATTGCATTTTCCAACTTTATGTTTGTTTTCGAATTGCCAAGCATCTCATGTGTGATTAATGCAGGTTGCAGAGGAGCTGACATCACTGTGGAAAATTGCATATCCTATAGCAATAACAAGCCTCCTTTTGCATTCCAAGTCCATCATTTCTATTCTCTTCTTGGGACATCTTGGAGACATTGAATTAGCTGGGGGCTCACTTTCAATCGGGTTTGCAAACATCACAGGTTACTCCATCATTAAAGGGCTAGCCATGGGAATGGAACCCATATGTTCACAAGCTTATGGAGCAAGAAAGTGGGCAGTTCTCAGCCAAACATTTGCAAAAACTCTATGCCTCATATTACTTGCAGTTTTTACAATCTCCCTACTATGGTTAAAAACTGATCCCATCTTTCAATTGCTAGGTCAAGATCAAGACATTACATCTGTGGCCGAGGTATACATTGCATACTCCATCCCTGAGTTGATAGCCCAGGCTCACCTCCATCCCTTACGAATTTTCTTAAGGGCCCAAAATATAACCAAACCCCTTACAATATCAGCAACTTGTGCAATTGTCCTTCACATCCCAATTAACTACTTACTTGCAGTATATTTAGATTTAGGGGTAAAGGGAGTTGCCCTGGCCTCTGCTTGGTGTACATTAAATTTAATTTTGGGTGTATTAGTATATCTGTTCCTATCAAGAACAGCATTAAAACCGTGGGATGGACTAACAATTGCGACATTCTCTCAAGGCTGGAAGCCATTGCTAGCCCTAATCGTACCAAGTGTACTCTCTGTGTGTTTGGAGTGGTGGTGGTATGAGATAATGGTACTATTGTGTGGCTTACTTAGTGACCCACAAGCAAGTGTGTCTGCAATGGGAATCCTCATACAAACAACAGGATTGCTGTATGTTTTTCCTCAATCGTTAAACCAGGGTTTATCAACACTTGTCGGTCAAGCATTAGGTGCTGAGCAGCCTGCACGGGCCAAATGGACAACAATAATGGGCATCTTTGTGGCAATTGTGTGTGGACTACTAGCCTTTACTTCTGCAGTTGCCGTGAGAGATGTGTGGGGGAAGCTTTATACAAATGAGCCACAGGTTCTTGCCTTTATATCAGGCGTCCTACCTATACTGGGGTTTAGTGAACTAGGCAACTGTCCACAAACAGCTGCATGTGGAATCCTAATAGGTTCTGCCCGGCCTAGAGTTGGAGCTTTTATAAATTTTGGTTCTTTCTACCTCATTGGTTTACCCGTTGCAGTTCTCTTGGCTTTCAGATTTAAGATGGACCTTTTGGGGTTGTGGTATGGGCTGGCTGCAGCACAGGCTTCATGTGTGTGCATGATGATATGTACTCTGATTTGTACTGATTGGAAGCATCAAGCTCAGAGGGCCAAGGAACTCACTCAGACCACAGAAACTCAAGTCTCTCTTCTTTGCTGATTCAACTTTTCTAGAATCTATAATAAAAGAGCTCTTGTATCACGATGAGAGATAGTATTAAGAGAAGTTGTTAATATATATGTATGATGATCAACATGCTAGCTCTTGAATAAGTCTGAGTGGAATAAGTCAGAAAATAAGCTAAATTTATTCACATATGAATTTAAAAAATTCCCCAATTTGGACCTTATAGGTTAAGCAAACCATTCAATTTCTTCTTTGATCAGCACAAATAACATTAAAGAATTTTATTAAACTAAATCATGTTTTTCTCAGACCAAGGAAACTAGATGCCAAATAAAAATCATGTTCTCGCACATTCAGGAAATTAAGTACCAAAATAAGCATTTGTCATAAGAGAAAATTTTCAATAGATGCTGAAAGCTAGCACCAATGATGGAAAATATGGGTCCAACCTCTACTACTTCGAGAGACAAGACAGGATAAAAAGCTATCACAACAACATCTTCATTGTCTGAACTCTTCTGTTTGAGTGTCTTTAGTATCTGAATTTTCATGCCTGCGAATCTTTGTTTTCTGTTCCTAAAAGCATTGACAACAATATCAGTTAAGAAACAGTTCCATTTTTCTTAGTTATGTGAGTCACCTTCCTGAATGGAATTATTCAGAAAAGAGGATGTCTCAAAGCAAAATTCAACAAAATATTGCAGATGACAATTCACAGACGTATAATATACCCAATGCAACAGTACAT
Organism: Bursera cuneata; assembly: GCA_026212285.1. NCBI lineage: Eukaryota > Viridiplantae > Streptophyta > Magnoliopsida > Sapindales > Burseraceae > Bursera > Bursera cuneata. Next base: position 36,766 of record JANLJB010002654.1, read on the forward strand.
TAGAGAGACGCAGCAGTATGCAGTATGAGAGAGGGAGTCTGACAACTATAAGAAAAAGAAGGACGCAGACTTGCATGGCATAAATGAATATACAACTAAATGAGATGGGTAATGATAATGACAGGAGATACACTCTAAAAGACCATTACAATAACCTGAAACAATGAAAGCAGATCAATAACTTCAAGAAAAGGAGAAAAGAACAGCCAAAAAAAGAAACCCAAGTTAAGATTACGTAGTCCACTCCAAGAGCAAATGGCTTGTGTTAGAACAATTAATTAATGAAAAGCACAAACTCCAATATACCCACAACTGGTAATCAAGACTTGCGTCGCGGTGAAAGCAGAATTGCAACGACACTGAACACAACACACCATAATCAAGCAACACAGTGCACTCAACATGAAACATAGCGCAGGAAAAAAAAAAGAAAAAAAAAAAAAAAAGCAATTAGCTCAAAACCCAGAAGCAAGGTAGTGAAGGAACTGAATAAGAAATATGAAACATGGAAAGCGTACGTACCAGAGCAGCGACATAAGTAAGAGAATCAGATGGGGTAGATGCACCTTTTTCAAATTGTGAGGAAGGCGCTCCCTTGTAGCATGTACATTTACAAACATCGCTATTCTATTCTGTATTTAGGCCACCTCCCTCTCCCTCTCCCTCTTTTTTTAATTAGATTTTATTTTTTTTCAACATTTTGACAACAGTGTATAGTGAACAAAACTTAAATTTATCAAATTAATTTAACTTGATAAACTAATTATTCAAATTTAATTATATTATGAGTAATCAATTTATAATAAGTCATAATTATGAATAGAAATGTAAACCATGTCCGTTAGAAAATGCTATTTTAAGACTAATGTTGTTGTATATATGCTCCATTTTACATACTTTAAAACATGAAAATTATTTAAAAGATTTTATAATAAAAACATTAAAAACAGAGAGAAGAGAGAGAAATAACAATAGTATTATCATTATTATATTGTAAAGCCGAGAGGAACCGGCAGCATGCAATCGGAGACGCCCGCGGATTAAATATGTAAATTAAATACCTGAGGATGAGAACAGTAACATACAGATCTACAGCAATAATTCAAATTGAAATATTAACTGATCCATCAAATTTCTGAAATTATCAATTTCTGTTTGAAAGAATTTGGCATGGAAAATTCAGGAGAGTCGGAGCGAGATGGAGAGACGACGGCGGCGCCCTCCACTTGTTCCTCCCCTTCCGCCTTCAAGTTTTTTAAGCGACAAGGTTCGTAGGATTCATTCACGTATTCAATTCAAGTAAAGGATTAAAATTAGATATTAATTTTTGCTGATTGTTCGATTAAAAGTTTGGTTTATCTTTTTTTTTTTTTTTAAAAAAAAAAATCATTAGCTGCAGACGTAGTATTGTGGAAGCGGCGGCGCGTATCGTTTGGTGTGGTTGTGGTTGCTACAGTTGCATGGCTGATACTTGAGCGCTCTGGATTACCTTTCTTGACTGTTTGTTCTGATGTTCTGCTTCTGTTGATTGTGTTGTTGTTTGCTCGTGCAAACTATGCTGCTTATAGAAATAGGTCTGCTCTCTCTGCATCTTCATCTTCATCTTGTTCATGTTCCGTCTTTAGTTTGATAGTCTTTGACGCTTTCTCAATTCGTTTGGACTGCTAGTAGACAACCACAATCTTTGCCAGAGTTAGTATTATCTGAGGAAATGGTTAACAATGCTGCCGCTTCATTTCGTGTTAAAATCAATAATCTCCTCTACATGGCTCATGACATCACTCTTGGCAAGGATTTTAGACTCTTTTTTCAGGTCTGTACAATTCCACCGAAATTACACTATCTTTGTTTTAATTGTTGATTCATATATGTCTTGATATCTTAATTAATTGTTGTCAATTTTACAGGTTGTCGTCTGTCTTTGGCTTCTCAGTACCATTGGTAGCTACTTCTCATTCTTCACTCTAGCTTATATTGGTATGCCAATTCTCGCCTCAACTCTTTGGCCTTCTGTTCTTTTCGCTCTCTGTTTCGGTTTTCTTTATGTTTTTCCCTGTTAATCCTTTACGTTTGTTGCTACTTATATATCATTAAGTTGTTTCAAAAGACTTTCATGCTGTCCTTTCCTATGAGTATGACAAAGGGAAGAGTGTTAATTAGCTTTCAAGTTTATTGCCATAGGATTACGCTTATGGAAAAAATACTTGGAATATATATTTTTGAAGATTTTATTGCAGTAACAATTGGTTTTTCTTGAAAGCATGCTAGTTTTGCGTGCCTGCTTCTTTATGCTCATGCAACTCATTTGTCGCAATCCAATTTCTGCCTTTGAATTTCTGATAGTTTTCTTATTAGTGAAGGACTCATTTTGACAATTAATTTCCTGGCATAGTACATATAGAGACCATTCATTATGATCTTTCTTATTTCATTTACATATGTTCCTATTTTTTTGACAGGAACTATCTTGTCTATTACAATTCCAGCCTTGTACAGCAGATATGAAGAACATGTGGATAGATATTGTGGAATGATCCACAAAAAATTATCTAAGCACTATAAGATTGTAGATGAAAATGTTATTAGCAGAATTCCACGGACTTTATCAAAGGACAAGGATGTGTGACTTTGATATTTTCGTTGAAAAGGAAAAATAGAAAGTCATATTGATCATGAGTATGCCCTTTTCAATGAACAATGGAGTTTTGCAGTGTCAGAAACCCAGATGAAGTTGTGTGAAATGTATCTTCATCTTTCATGAATAGCAGATTGTTTTGGAGTTTGTGAAGTCATTTGTTGTAATCTTTCATCTTCTCTAGCCAGAACTTTGTAATCGCAATTTTAGTAGGTTTTCTGTGTTGAAACCTGAACGAGTGAACTCCACCTTTCCTCCCCGTTTTCTTTCCCTCATTCCTCATAATGAGAACAATATGTAACATGCGAATATGCAATTTTGAAGTTTGTAAGATTTAAGTTAGTTATGAAGAACTCTTTAGGAGAGATGAGCAATGTTGGGGAAAAAATTCTTCTACCATGTGGAAAGCCCACTGAAGGCTAGAAGTAAAATTGAACGGGGGCCCAGGACAATGGATTATTCTGTTGAGTCTTGTGTAGTGAATAAGCTTGGAGAAGTTGAAGCCGTTTAGTTTGTTAATTTTGGATGTAAAGTAATTGTGACTTCTTTCTTATCAGTAACTCTTGAGGTGAATGNTGTTGCAAACCTAAAAATTTTACATCCAGAATTATGAGTTGCTCTATTTTTCTGGTCTTAAATTACCTTTTTCATTCAATTGTTTATGCCATTTGTAAAACAGCTGCCTCAAATTCAATTGTTTATGCTATTTATATAAATCTGTTCTGGTGCATGACAAAAATTACCAGTGGAGGGTCTGAGGACCCAAGATGGAAATGTGATGGGACGGAAAGAAATCGATATACATAGTTTTTGTTTTGCTGTTTCTGTATACAGAAATATCCCGGAAGGGGNAAAAAAAAGAGGAAAAATGTTGAATTGCTTCAAAAGATTAGCATATTTAAGAATCTTGAAATGTTTATTCATTCTCTTGGGATCTGCTTCTCGACAACGGGAACAAAATACCAAAGGTTAAGAAGCGGAAAGACCAATGGACAGGAGTCCGCAGATATGAGACTAATAGATGATAAGGATTGCCAACACAGATGTTAATACGTCCAACATATACTACCAGAGAATCAAACATACTGTCACTCCTTTTATATCCATATAACCACATTTACATGGATATTCTTAAAATAAAAGTCGAGATCGAGTTCATTCCATATGACAGTCGAAACGCCAAAACCCATAATATAACTGCACATATGCCTTTGACTAAAGATCAATTCCTCGACTTCTACATGCTGAAACATGAAAAGGAAGGTAGTTAATCTCGCTGCTACAAGACACTATGCTTGGAGAAGTTCCTTCGCCTTGCTCAACCAAACATTGTAGATGTCATCCGAGAATAGGACAAAGTGCACCTGCAAAGAGCAATTAATGACTTCGTGTAAATGGTACACCTTTTCCAATAAAACTTTACTGATATTTTCGTTATTTCATTTTGGCAAAACCTAAGGGTGAGTCCAAAATTATTACCCTTCATTTTCAACTGAGCGGTTCAATCTTTGTGTCACCTACTTTACATGTTAGTAGTTCTCAGTTTCAAGGAGGAATTTTTGAGATACTGAAAAATAAAAAGCGAATCCGCAGGTGAACTTCTAGGGAAAACTCAGTGCGAAATATCTAGCGTGAAGTACTTCAGAGGATGACCTTCATTAGAAATCCCATCACACTTAACAAGGCCTTCGGAGCAGACTGATGATACTTCAGCCAGAACTCAAAACCCAAAGTTATCAAGGTACTTGCAACCTAAAGCACTTTCTACAGCAGATGAAGCAAAGAAGCTTTTGATAGAGTTATATTAAAGCAGGGAAGTGCAAGGCAAGATGCCATAGTACTATAAGAGGTTGTAATTCTCAATAAGCAAAATTGAAAATGCTTCTAAAGATTTAAAAACTCAGAATTAATTAAAAACTACAAGTTAGGACTGCATTCCATACCTCTTTAAAGTCATTTGCAAATTCTTTGACTGTAGATATAGCTACTCTGGCAGCTTCCTCATAAGGATAACTAAAAGAAAAAAAAGAAAAAAAAAGGTTAGAAACTTTTCATGGACACATAACAGAACAAAACTCATGATCTATAATCCCATTGAGATTCATTGCTCAAAGTATCATGTACTACTTTTTGGAATGAGCTTCATTGCCTATGGAAGGGCCAAAAAATCGTATGTGTCATCCAGCATTACACCGAAAACTCATTTTTTCACAAAGCATAAATGGCTATAATGTTGTCTATGCCACATATAAAGTAGTCCAGTCAACTTTGGAGTCAAGCCTTCAATCTATTTAGTCTGAGGAATGAATGATAAAATCAATAATTCTTAAGGTTTCTATCCTTAACATGTAGATCCAGAGTGAATGCATTTAAAGAGGAGAATAATAAAAAATAAACACTGGAAATTTTTCCTCATGTCAATCACCAACTTACCCATATACACCACATGATATGGCAGTAAAAGCAATGTACTGAATGTTGTTCTCTTTGGCCACACTCAAGCTGTTCCTGTGAGAAATTTGGGGATAGGAGATCAAACTTAGAATGCAAATTAAACTAGAAGGGGTATGTTCACAAAAGACTAAACTTACTTGTATGCATTTCTCAGGGAGGCTTCAGGGTTGCTATCAACATCATAGATTGGGCCAACAGTGTGAATCACATGAGATGCAGGGAGTTTAAAACCACTGCATAGTTTCAACATATTAGCATGCTTACTATGTTAGATTAGGAACTGATGGAAATGGTATAGCAGCAGTTAAGTTGCATAAACCTACGGGGTAATTCTTGCTTCCCCTGTGGGACAGCGGACCCCAGGTCGGACTTCTGGGACCTTGTAGCAAGCTTCTCGGAGTTCTGGTCCTGCAGCTCTATGTATGGCTAACCAAAAGCATCTAGAGTTATAACATTCTTTTTTTAGAAAAAGAAAAAAAAAATATATATATATATATATATATTACTGCAAAAGATAAAAATTAAAATTAGAGAGAGAGTACCTCCATCTGCACCACCACCTCCAAGCATTCTCTCATTGGCCGGATTAACCTACAGCAAGTACAAGTAAACAGGTGTGTTTGTTAATGAAGTTTGTGTTTTTGTTTTCAAAATTAAGTAAAAATATGTGTATTGAATGATTTTGAATTTTGAAAATGAAATGTCATAGATATTGATTTCAAATACACTGGTAAATGTGCATTTCCAAAAAAAGTACTCTGAAATGAAAACAAACACACCCAAAATTCGGTCAATGCAATTCCAAGTTTCAGTTCCAACAATGCGCAATCAATTGATTGCTATGTTTAGTGGAACAGCACCCTGAGAGTCCCTAATATTCAACATCTTCATTTTGTATTAGGTTGGAGTTTAAGTTACAACTTACCAATAAAATCAACCCATGAAGAAAACTGAAATTACGATTACCATTAGCAAGTATGATAGTGTTTCAAAGTCCATAAAAATTTATTCCAGATTGCAAACTTCCAACATCTATTGGTGGTGCTCATACCAACTTAAGTAATGACTCCATCGGTATAACAATTTAATTTCCAAAGTTAGCTACGAGGATACATTGCGTTTATGCCCATATATAAATTCAATGAAAATTTCAAATGCACCTCATTAAGAATGGCATTTGTAGATAGAAAAATGAGATTTTTAAATGAAACCCACCAAGCCCCAAGCAAAAAAGGATGCAATTTAAGCTCAAGCTTTTAATTACAATAAAGTATCAAAAGAC
>JANLJB010002656.1:4006-16951 GCA_026212285.1 Bursera cuneata
TTCTTTTTTTTTTTTTTTTTTTTTTGTTTTAGTATTGTGAAAGTGTCTTTTCTTTATTCTAAGGCAAAAAGAAAAGAAGTTATTCTATCACTGCTAAATATGTATTGGATGACGCATTGGGAAAGCACATTGAACTGAAGTTGGTTGCTCCACAATGACTTAATTTTTATTGGTTTATTGAAAAGTTCTTAAATAATCTGAGAAAATTTTAAATATTGCAAAGGGGTTGCATCTTTCTTTTTTCGTTAAGAATTTAAGGTGGATGCATATATATATATATATCATTGGATACTTTTCAATTGTCATGAAGGTAGCACAATGCATATTGAAAATTTTAACCAATAGCCTCTATATATATTTTTGCTTGTTAAAAATTAAATAAATAAATAAAAGAGAATCACTAATGCATTTTAAAAAGATTACTAATTTACTTGGCCTGCCCAGTTTTCCTTTTACTGATAGTGAAGTAGGCTTCACTATTTAATATTCACTGAAAAATAAAATTTCCCTCATTTGTTTTTCNTCTTTTTTTTTATATATATTTATTTAGGTTAACTCGAGTCCTTATGAGAAAGGATGGATTATTAAGGTAGAGATGAATGATGAAGGTGAATTGAAGAGCTTGATGGATGCGGATCAGTATTCCAAATTCTGTGAAGAAGAAGATTCAAAGCACTGAGTGAATCCTGGTAATATGGGGGACTCTCATATCTATTCTCGGATGGGTTATGTTATGCATAGAGTGTTCATCCTCTGTTTAGGAAGCTAAAATGCACATTTCTTTCTTGATATTTGATCCATGTATTTCCATGTCTTGTTTACTTTCTTCATGGCAATGTGTTTGTTGGAATCTTTCTATCTAGATTAAGAATAACCATTTGGGGTTTGCAAGTGGTTAACCATTAGCAGCAGAATTAAAATTGTTAAAATTGAAGTGGTGCAATCTGTGGGTAAGAAACTTGGCATATGTTTCTGTGAGGATTGATCTTAAAATCTGTTGCATAATGAAATAAGTGGCAATTTCTGCCACTTGCCAGGGCAAGCGGGTATACAGATAGGGAGTATTTACTGCTTGGTGCAGTTCTGGAAGATTGAGACTGCTACTCTTTACTCTTGTTATTTATATGGTGAGTAGAACCATTTGTAGTTTGATAAATGAAACTGAATTTAACCTTTCATAAGCAGCATACTTTGTTTTGAGATTGATTGGAAGCTTGAGCTTATGTCTGGTTATGGCCATAAAAAACCATCCACTTACCAGAGCCCTGTTTAGCTTGACACTAATGGACAAGCCCTTGTACGTATATGATGTGTAGATATCCTGCCTAATTCATTGTAATAACTCTTGCCCTTTGTATTCTGGGAAAGAAGACAATTCAAGCTCAGATGGCTTTCCTGTCATCTTACAACATTCCTTGTTGAAGAAACAGTTATCAACGAGCCTCATGACTTCATCAGAAGGTAGGAAGCGAAGATTCACTGCCACAGGAGAAAAAACAGGGTACTCGAGAATTGAGAGGAATGGAATTACATATTATAACTAGCGATTTTGCCCTGCACAGGCTTGTCTAATTTGTAGATTTAGGTCATGTGGCTCTGCTGGCATTTTGATTGAGAATGCGAAGAGATTGTTAGCCCTGGACGGTCCTGCAGTTCCTATCGTGTGTACACAAATTTTTATTTTTTGATCCACAAAATCCAACGGTTAAGATTATTGATAAGTTAACATAATTAAATATCACTTTTTTCTTTTAAATATCAACCATTGAATTAGACACAAATTTTTATTTTTTGATCCACAAAATCCAACGGTTAAGATTATTGATAAGTTAACATAATTAAATATCACTTTTTTCTTTTAAATATCAACCATTGAATTCTGTAAATGAATGACTAAAAATTTGTGTCTAACTGTGTTAAAAAATTTGTGTCAAAAGATCCCTTAAAATTTTTTAGCATAAACTTATATACAAATTTTAATCATCCATTCACATAATCTAAATGGACGTCACAATTAATCAAAATTGTAATTGTCAACAGACAACTAGGTAAGGAAATCTATATGGATCATCCTATAGGCTTCGAAGCAAAAGTACAAGAATACAAAAATTATAAAAATGAAAATGGGGTTGTTGAGTTTGAGAGTACTGGCTGAATAGAACTACTCTTAATAGTATCTAGAGTTAGGATGGGAAGATAGTAGATCTTAATTGGAAATGTCTAATATAACAAAAAATAGACTTGTAATATATGGTCTAGGCTCAATATTCTTGTTGGTTTGGGGTCTAGGACCAAGTCGACTTTATTAGATTTGACCCATGGCCATACTAGATACGTAAAGTAACATCAAACTTGTTATATTTTCTAAATATATTTGTAACCGATTAAAACTCTATAGTTTTATGTTATAATTCATATCATTACAAAGTTTATGTGAAAAATAATTCTAAATCTTTCAATGTTAAGGTGCTTTTTGACATCCATACGACAAAAAATGTTTTTCATATCATATATGAACCTTTACTTAAATGTTAACAGAAGTTAGCGGCCCAATATATCGTTATATTAATATAACAATTATTAGGGAAAAAATGGTCAATATTAAGTGCGCTTTCTAAGACTCTATAGAACCACTGTCAAGTAAGTTGTGTGTTGAGCAGCAGCCTGTACCAAATTTGGGATGGTAAAGGTGTTATCTATGAGAGTAAGATTCGACACTCTAAATTTAGGATGACAAATTTCTGGGCCGAGCCTGGCATAAAATGAGAGCCTAGACGGGCCTTGTGCTATGCCAGACCTGGTATGAGGAGCTATGGGCCCGTGTCAGACCAGAACAGGCTGACAGAAGGAAATTGCCGGCCTGGGTGTGGGCTACCCTAGCCCGGCCACTGGTTGGCCCAATTTTAAATTGTATATGTATTCATCTATACATCCTCAATATCTATACGTTGATATCATTCACTTTAAAATCAATTAAACATGATTAATTTGATGATCATAATTTATTCCATAGAAGACATGATACTATTGAATGGACTCACCATTTTTTTCATAATCAATGGCATAATCATTATTATTTTTTTTGACCCTTTTTAAGTGAAATGATTAATAAGTTTGAGAGAACTGTAATGACATATGTCGATCCAACATATCAACATCTTCTGTGCTTGCTGACTAGACACTAATTAATAAAAGAACAATCCTTCAACTAAAGGCAGAAACTGAGGACACACACAAGGGCCTTTAATCATTAACCCTATAGTGAAAGTTTGGTTAGAGGAGCACAAATACAGTAATATCTGAATGTGATTAAGAAAATGGGGGCAAGTATAGTAACAATTTCCATGCAATCCAAGAATCATAATTTCAATCACACAATGCTGCCAAGTTGTGAAAAATGGCCCATCATTTCAAAACAACCAGAGGTTGAGGCTTCACACCAAAGAATGAATTCTTGTTTATGTATTGGAAATGAAAAACTATACACCAAGTAAAAAGCTGCCATTTGAAAAACCACCTTGTACCCAATGAGATACAAAGTATCCACCAGTTTTCGGTTTCCGGTTTCCAGTTTCTAGTTTCAGGCCACCACTGCAGCCTTGCAGACAGGGCAAGCATTTTTCTGGGCGAGCCATTGTTTTATACATTGAATGTGAAAGCTATGTCCACAATCCAGCTTCCCTAGCTCATCATCTGCTTCATATTCCTCCTGTATAAACAACCATGTATGGGGGATATAAAGAAGCTATAAAGAAGCTTTGAAATTAGAAGTCAATCAACAAAATGAAAAGCACAGCAGATTAGAAACGGCCAAAAAATTGAAAGCAATACGGAGAACAAGTTACTGCATGTAAATAACAAACTCACCTGACATATGGTGCATTTCTTATCCATGTGAACGGACAAATGAGTTGACAAATTATTTACACTTGAGTTCTTAAGTTTCCTAAGGCATCGGCCCATCTCTTCTTCTTTCAGTCCAGTACTTACATAACCAATTCTGTCACCCAGCTCAAGAAGTTCCTGTTTAAACACCATAAAAAGAATATTGCGACAATTGCATAAGAAAATTTTAGCACAAACGTACCAGAAAAAGCAGCATACCTCGTATGTCATGTTATCAACATCAAGTCTCCAATCCCTAAAATGGTCATGCGAATCTAATCTTCCCCCCATCATCAAACTATTTTGAAGAAGCATTATCTGTGCCCACGCAAGAACCAATTCTCAATTCCTCTTAAACATGGTGACACACATGATAATATTTTACACAGAAATAGCAGTAGAAGCTAATCAATTTGCTGATAATTATAAGCTTAAGCATCTCTTTTCACCTTTCCTAACAGTTAATACATCTGCCTGGTAGTTCTTGCAACACAAATTAAATCTCAAAATTACACTTTTTTTCTTTCCTTCCAGAAGGCAAATAATACTATTGTCATTGATCATAGTTTCAGGCACAAGATGTAGAAGATACTAAAGGAATTTTTTTTCTTTTTTTCTTTTTTTTTTTTCCTTTTTGGGAAAAAAAAAGAGCATGAATATTCATAAATGTACAAAGAAAAAGACTGAACAGGGATGAACAAAATTGTTAGTAATATCATGCCCAAGAAGTACAAGGCACTATAATATAAACAAAAGAAGAAGAAAAGAATAGATAATAGACCAAAAGGGGAACAAGGTCTGTAATGCTGCAATTATTTATCTTCGAAGTTAGAATTTATGAGCCACCTAAGCCTTCATCATTCCCAATTCGATTCCTTCTTGTTTACCATATAACTCTTCACAATACATCATTACCAGCTCAACAAAAGATCACAAATAGAAAATTGTGTAACCCAGACTAAACCAACTCACCAAGGGAGAAAACCAATATCCAGTTGTGAAATGGCACTGAATATTACATTATCTGTACATTCCTTGGAAAGTTTACATTATAAATATGTGTGTGTGAGCATGTGTATACATAAATACATAGAAAACATTTTTCAAGAGAATACATTCCCTTTATCAGCACTGTAATACAAGATTCACATTTAACAAAGTCTCAAACTATATTAATTGTTCAGCAACACCTCGTCCACTGTGAAAACAATAAGCTGCAAACTCAGTACATATCTTAGCTCCCAGAAAGGCAAGAGACTATAGAGGTCTGAATGATTTAATGACAAAAATTTGAGAATTTAGAACTCTAAATCATATCTTCCTGCTTAAAACAACCCATTCTCTATTCCAAGAGCAAGTAAAGTATTCTACTTTTAAGTATCAGTGACTAGTTTTTTCACAACCCCTATCCCACAACTATGCAAGCTACGAGCCATTCTATTTTAAGAAGCCAAGCCCTTGGCAGCTTCTAGGCCAAAAGCCACCATATACATTATTATTATTTTGATAAACTGTCGATACCCGGAAAGTCAAGTTCCAAATGGTCCCTGCTGGACTCATGGTGACCCCAAAATTGGAACCTCAAATCATGTGGAAGCAGAACACAGACTTTTGGGAACAGAATCTAACAAGATTTTCTCAAACCTCCTCAAAGCTATAAAGGAACAGGCAATACATGGTTAAAGCCCACATAAGATGCAACAGTACATAACTTATGTCACACCATGTTTATCAAATTAAAGAATGAGAAATGAACAGAATACACACCTCAGCAAGGCCATCAGGAGACGGATGTTGGACATGACGATAGTATCTAGGTCCAAATACATCCAATTCAGGCCGTCCAAATGCAAAGGCAGAGTCAGAATCCGGAAAAGGAAAGCTCTCAGGGTTCACTGCAGCCCGCCTAGGTATACAGGAAGATCTCTGCCAAAATATATATTTAGGGCAAGATAAACACACTAAATAAAAGAACAATATTTAGTTTCCCTTAAACAGAAAAATGAAGAACAAACATGTAGATATAGAAGGGAATGTCACTCTCTAACTCAAAGACTAAAGTAGTTATCAGAAGCTCCGTATTGCCAACCTCTAAACTAAAACGACTCCACAATGGGTCCTTTCGTCCAAGCATATTGGTTTGCGTTAGTAACCAAGCAAAACCATACGTACACGCAGTTGTAGGAATTAAAAAATGAAAATAAAAAAGAATTAAATTACATTATTTAACTTTGGTTTCATATGTACACTCAATATTACTCAGGATGAACGCAAACAGAATCAATAAAGAATTTCAAAACAACACAACAACAACAACAACAAACCCGGAAAGCTCAAAAGAGAAAACAAAACAAAAAATTAATGGCAAAAAAAAATGAACAACCGCTTAGAGTGTGAGAGCCTCCAGTAATTATAAGAATCTTTCTTTGGTAATTTATTTTTCTCTCACGAAATTTGTCAAAATGGCAAGCATACTGAAAAGGAAATAAACTTAAGTGAAAAATTCAAAATTGACTTCACAATCTTAAATAGGATTGAACAATTCTACGACGATTAACCAGACAAGAAAATAACTGTAGAAATAGGAAAAAGGAAAGAGAAAAAAATTAAAAAAAATAACAATCTTGGATGATACATCACAGTACTACGTGAAGTGAGTTCATCAGAACAATCAAAAAGAACAGATCTAATATTTACATCAATAATGTTAAGAATCCAGATCAAGCATCAATCTTTCATGCAATGTAAGAAAAAACCACAAAAATAAAAGAATATTTTAAAAAAAAAATTGTTAGATAGATGAATCCATGAAAATCAACAACAAATCCCAACAACCATTTCCAAATATATCACACAAACTCACCATGCAAGCTCGAAGGACCAGAAGAAAGAAAAAACTTACTATAATAACATAGAAAAAAAAGTTTTTTTTTTTTGTTTAATTAAAGTTTAGAGATTACCTCCCTCTCTCTCTCCCTCTCTCTTTCCCTCTGATTGAGCTTCTCCCCATCAATCTTTCCTCTCCCAGAAGCATTCCTTCTCGCCACAACACAATCAACAGACCCAACAACAGCATCTGCAGAGAACCCAATTCCAGGCCCACACCAAACATCCTGAATAACCATACACCCACCCGGACTGCTATTGTTATTGCTGTTGTTATTGTTATTACTAGCATCAGCCACAGCAGTTGCAGACTTGTTAATCTTCATGATATTATTACTGCTTCTCTTGTTGTGTTTCTTTTTCTTGACTTTCTTCCCATCCCAGTCAGCAGACGTTCGTATGACGGCAGGCAAAGACACCTGCTGAGATGCAGCCGCAGTGCACCCAAATCCTCTAAATGTGGACTGCGTGAAGTTGTTCAGCTTCTTCTTTGGGGCAGAGGAGTGGCTGCTGCCATTTGCGGATTGGAAAAGAGATGAAATAGTTGACTTGGAACGACTGCCTTGGCTTTGGCTTGTTCTACCTGGATCTGCTTCAAAAACAATAGCCTGACTCATATCGTTTCTGGGTAGCCTTAACCTTATGTGCTCTGCCATTGTTGATGAAGATGAGGATGTAGACGAAGACGAAGCAGCTGGCATTTGTTTAGATTTCAGAGAATGTAGAGATTATTTTGATTTGATTACTTTCTGACTAGACACAGTTTCTAGTTTTGGTTTTCTTTCTAATCCAATTTATGTTTTCATTTATTTTTCCAAATTTGGTCTAATTTTCAAGCTGTTAGGTGAATAAATAATAAATAATAATTTATTTATTACTTCTTTCAACCTTAAATTTCTTTATTCTATCTTAACTTGGTGGTAAGGCACATATTCATATCATATTTTATCATATCATATCATATGATAAATAAAATTGGAAAAGAGAATATATTTGAATAAAATCTTAAAAAAGAAATGAAACGAGATTTACCCAACTTTATTTATTTGATCATTTTGTCTTACTACTGTGATGTTGTCAAAATCAGACGGCAGTTGAGATGGGGGGAGACTTTGGGGAACATTGGAACCTGCAAACAAAACTTTTACTTTTGGTTTATTTTACTGCTTTCTTAAGCCAAGTGTTGAACTTGATGCTCAATGCTTTACCATCCAACCAAAACCAAAAGCATAATTTAATTATTTATTTATTTAATTAAAATGTTTCTCTTTTTGTTTCTTTTTAGTGTTTTGATCTATTCCATACTTTCCTGTTCTGTTTCACACTCAGGCACCACTTTTATATTAAGATTAAGATTACTTTGGTGGGGTAAACTACTTTTTTTTAATTATTATATTTAATGTCATGACTCACAACTCTGTGTATAATCATTCTACTCCATGAATTTAAAATGTGAATTTCAAGAAACAAAAAGAAAATACCTTTATAACATTGAGTTTAGTGAAGAAATAATAATGGTTTACACTTTAATCATCTTGACAGATATAAATATATTATATTAATTTTGTTAGCAAAAGAGATAGTATTAATGCCATATTAAAAAATTTAATATTAATATCTAAATCTAATATGTTTATTAAAGGTTATATAAATTGATAAAAGAATTCAAAAGAAGACAAGCCTTGCTCACACAAGAGTTAAGAAGTTCAATTTTAAAATTAAGGAAGTTGAAAAGCAAAAGAAAAAAAAAAAAAAAAAGATAAACAGAAAAGGAAAAGAAGGATTTAAAAGCAAAAAAGATTGGTGGGTTAGAGGGTTAGTGTGGATGGGAATGAAAGGGAGGGAGGAGGGGCCCACAGGGAAATTACAAGGTCAAAAATCAAAGATGGAGGTGGGCATTCCATTTCCTTTTAATTGAATTTAGGCCAAACCCCCAAAAAAAAAAAAATATTTGTAGCAATCATGTAAATGTTTCATGTGTGTTGCTGATACTGAGTCAAGGGAAGCCATGTCTTCAATCAAAAGCATTCATTTCCATTTCTAACCTCTTTCTCTTTCATATATTTCATAAAAATACAAACAATCTTGTGTGTGTGTATATATATATATATATATAAAGAGGTATTTACTCTGACCTTTTAGTTAGATTTAACAAAAATATTTAATCTCAATATTTTGCTAAACTAACACTTACCTAAAAGATATCAATTTTTTATTTCAGTTATTACTATACAACTCACGATTGTTAAGTTTTCGAATGATAAGTGTTAGCTTAACAAAATGTTGAAGGTAAGTGTTTTCGTCAAATCTAATTGAAAGGTCAGAGTAATTATCTGATTAAAAAATAATATTATGCGAATATATTACAAAGGATAAATTGTATTTGTAGGTTATGTGTGTAATATTATTCATTCATTCCATGTATTTGTGATTAACCACATTACCTGGAAAGTTCCCAAAATAGAATCAAAATTGAACATCGGGAAAAAGAAAAATTTTGAGGATATACTTGCTTCTTCATATGATGATTGAACAACTTAGAAACATATTTTATTGTCATTTTCAATAAAGATGAATCTGTAATGGCAGCGCAGTGTGAGGGGAGGGGACCATTCACAGGCTTAAAAAAGGAACAAAAATGAAAGGGCAAAGCTGCCAAAAATATAATAATGATGTTTCATAAAATAAAAAAGAACAAGATGAGAAATTAATTTCTGTAATTAATTTTTTAATACGACCTTATTCTATATAAAACAAAAAAAAATAAAAAATAAAGCTCTTAAGAACTCACGTATTGAATAGAAGATTTTTCACATGGGAATAGTTTTACATTATTAAATTTCAGTGCTTTAGTGGGTTGTAAAATTAACCATAATTGGCTACCATTTTCAATTTATAAATGTACTAAACCAAGTTTGATTTAAGAAAAGATTCACTAATTCTTCTAAGTGATGTGACATCGTTTGATGATAAAGTAAATAAATAAAATTTAAAATAGTAAATACTGATGTATTCGTCTTACTATTTATATGATGATATCGCATAATACATGGTATTACTATTTTTAGACTACTCTAAATGATAAGATTGATAAAAAAAATAAAAGCAAATATTATTTTAAAAATTGTCTAAAGTTTATTTAATGTGTTTAAGTTTAAAAGCTGTTTTTATTAATATATATTAACATCAAGTTTGGATTTATTTGAATCATCTTTTTGGAAGAAGTATATTAAAAATATATTAATTATTTAATTTATAAGATGACAAGAAAGTGATGCCATTAGAGTTGTACAATTCAATTAATTGTTAATTAATGACAAGTTTGGCGCATAAGATTTGATAATTAATTAGCAACATTTGTTTAGTATAGAGATTGACTTAATTAATTGGAACTATTAATTAAGAAGGCAAAGGATAAGGATTAGAGTTCTAATTGAAGTTGATCAAATGATTAGTCATGTTTGGTGGTTGAGGAAGAATATGACCTAATAGATTACTACTACTAACTTATATTGACATCTACTTTTAAAAGTAATTAAATATAATCAAAACCACCCAAATTCAGACAATCAATTTTTTTTTAAATATATATTTATTTTTTACAAGTGAATAGCTTCATTAATAATTGAATAAAAATGTTGATTTCCACACTTATTTTTTTGGAAACCGAGGTGTCCGGGCCAACTTACGCACACCTTGACTAATCATCGAAAGAGACGAGCACAACCATAATTAAGTTGAAGTATAAATTCTCTTGGAGGTGCGTCAATTCAAGGTATATGTGGATTATATGATACTAGGAGAAAAAAAAAATTATATGCATGCATATTAAATATTACCTTTTGATTCCAAATCTTAATTATTGAATTAAATAAAATGTGCAACTGAAAATTTCTAAATTTTAAAATCAGAAGATACTAACCCCGAATGACAAATTAGCCATTCACTAGTAAAAAATGAATTAGTTGAACTAACCTATATTGTATTATCTTTATATTAATTAAAATTTAGTATTTAAGTTGACCAATTTGATTGACTTTTATGTAGCATTTAAAATTGATCTTTTTGACCCAATTTGATATAGAAGAATGAAATTGCATAAATAAATAAATATATAATAAATGTACTAGACTTCTGGTGTAGTAATTATCAATAATATATAAACCCAACAAACTCACAATTTAAGAAAAGAAAAAATATTACTCATTGAGATGTTACCCACTATGATCCTTGTTTGATAAAAGCTTACGGAAGAAGAATTGGATGAAACATGCTTCTCTTTTAAACCCTTCTCAACAATTATGGTTCTATATTTATATAAAAGATTCCCGCATAATTTTATAATTAATTAATTCAATTTTTTTTTTTTAATAATTCATCTTAGCCTCTCTACATATATAAATGAAATACTCAGCATGACTGAAGTCAAACTCTTATTTAAATAATTCATTCATTCCAACCAGTTGGACATAAGTTATTCTTCTTGGATGTATGATAGACACACAAAAGCATAACATATATAACATGATTTATCACCAATCATAAACATATAGTATTGACCACCTGAAAAACACAGAATCCAAGGTTATAAACTATTAATCTTAACATATTAATTATATTCTAAAAATACGATCATTGTTTTAAGTTAAAAAAAAAAGTCATACAATATTTTTTACATCTGATTAACGAGAATGTGTCAAATTAACTAGTGTGTTATATGTACATTCTAAGCTGTGTTACATCCAACTTCTTGATACGTAAAAATCGCATCAACTATATAAAAGACACATATAGGAGATGCTTGAAAGAGATGATGGAGATGTCTTTGGGAAGCGGTTGTGAATGGGATGGAGAAATGCTTTTTAGTGATTGGACTCAATAGGATTTGGGAGAGGTGCATCTTGGTAGGTCATGAAGAAGGTGGAATCTTAGTAGGCCTTAAGGAGGGTGGCATCCCAGCAAGCCATGGAAAGGGTGGCATCTCGGTTGGCTATGAGAGATACCTCAATAGGTTGTGGGTGGCACCTCGGTTAGCTATTGGAAGCACCTTATTAGACTATGATAGACACCTAGATGGTATGGGAGACACCTCGATAGACTATGGAAGGCACCTTGGTAGGCCAACTCCAGGAGCCTTCTCTCTCCCCTCTAGCTTCCAAGCTTGCAACGAGGGACATTTGGATTTAGCTTCCAAAAAGGCAAAAAGGCAGTCAGGGGGCATCGAGTCTCTCACCGGCGATAACTCTTCAATGTTCAAGTCAGTAAAATGGTCTCTTTATGTGGTAAGAAACAAAGAAATGGCATGAAATCATGCCTAATAGCCCTGTGTTTAAGGTTGGAGAAATGGTGTGTAGGACCCTTGGGCTGCCATTCCTCCTAAAACCAATTGGTGATAGGAGAGCACAACCCAATTCCTTTATGGCATTCAACATCGCACCCTGCAAGGCCTGTTCTAAGAGTGGTCGCAGGGAGCAGCATTATGGAACCTCCAACAATCCCTCCCTCACGATGACACTCCCGCGACTCGAACCCATGACCATGGCTCTGATACCACTTGTAGGACCCTTGGGCTGCCATTCCTCCTAAAACCAATTGATGATAGGAGAGCACAACCCAATTCCTTTATGGCATTCGACATCTCACCCCGCAAGGCCTGTTCTAAGAGTGGTCGCAGGGAGCAGCATTGTGGAACCTCCAACATGGTGAATAGAAAAGGTGAAAGAGATGGTGAGCAGCCAAAGTGGGAGAGAGATAGTTAGCACTCATGGTGTAAGAGAGTTGGTGAACACCTATGGTGGATGAGAGACAATGAACACCCGTAAAAGATAAGAGATAGTCTTCCCTTTTCTTCTCTCAATGGAGACTAGCCACCTTTTTTTTTTGCTTTGCTCCAGCCCCCTCTTTTGGAGGCATCCTTTTGCTTTTATGGTCAATCTCACCACTTGACCTAAATCTTGGCTCTTTATTTAGATGATGTGTCTTGATCTCAATGAATCTTTTAAACTATTATTAGAATATTCCTTGCAATAGGTACATTGAGCCAAATTAAAAGAGTATTTTGACCCTTTCTAAAGGACACCCAAAAAATGTCATCTACACGATCGATTATGGAAGATAATCAAGGCTAATAGAAACTAATAGGGCTGGGCACGGGTCGGGGGGGGGTGGGTTTTT
>JANLJB010002659.1:0-13821 GCA_026212285.1 Bursera cuneata
AAATCTAATTGGGGGGTTATTATAATTTCCCCCTTTCCAAATACCATCTTGCTCTTGTATAACAATGGCCTACCGACGACTTAGGTCAAATTAGAAGCTTGAAAATTCAACTAAAGCGTTCTTGCGAATTAACGCAAATCGCAACAAAATTTGGTGACGTAATGAGTAATGACATTGGCCATAACGTGTCAATCAGTAGCTTATCGCCGATGAGTATCATACGTACACGTTTTTACTTACCGATTCAACTTCCGTAACCATTACCCTTTAAATCGTGGTAAACCAGTTGGCCTGCCGTGGATCACAAAGATCACCGTGGCTTGAGGTGCATATAAAGGCTGTGGAGCTGCCTGCTGATCAACAAACTGCCATGGATACCTGTGTTTCAGTGAGATCTTTGATCATGTTCTTGAGAATCAAATGATATTTTGTCTATATGTAATATGAAATTAGTTAATATGATTCGGTTGTATAAATAATACTGTTTTTTTTTTTTTTAAATTTCTCGAATAGTATTACACTTTTTTAACTCACACGTACAAACTGATTTCATGTGATGTGATTAGAAAAATAAATTCTACTTACAATTAAATAATTGATTATAAAAATATGATATAATAATTACGTAATCGCAATATTGTAGAAAATAATGTGTCAATTGTAATAAAAAAAAATTAAAGATACTACTTAATATGTATAATATTCCTTACTAATTTACTGATAAATATCAATTAAATAATATTCTATATTTATTTTACTATTAACCCCATGATCCATCACATGAATCTCCAATGTCCACTTCCGAAGGTAACTAGACCTTTTGAAAATTTGATTTTTCCTCCTAAAACGAAACTTCACGCGACAGCAATGCCTCATAATCGCTCCATGTCTAGTGTCAACTTGCTCAATTAATCCCAGTTTTAATAAGATTACTAAACTATCGAAGTCAAACATAAAATACAGCTTGCTCCAGGAAGATAGATTCCTAGAGATCCACGATGTATTTCTTTCAAATTAAACTTAGGTTGACTTTAAGCAATCCGTAATATTATAAAGGCCCACAACTTGTGAGTATTATAATTATAAACCCATTTCAGTTTGTCAAAGTCACAAAAAAGTTGGAAATTTCGGAAGTTAAAAAAAATAATAATAATAATTAGACGTATGATCGTAGAACGGAGAATTATGAGAAATAATAAAAATTAAAGGTCTGAATTGAAATTTTTTTTAATTTATATAATCTATCTATCTATTTATACCTAAAACGACTAAAATACTTTTTTTTATAGACAAATTTTTATTTCTCTAATATTTTTCAACAAAAAGATAATCGTCGAAAAATTATCGGACTCTTCAAATAGTCGTGGACAATCACAATTAGATTAAAAGGTATCTTTATTATAACAACTAGAAATAATTAGATAAATTATATAAATTAAAAAATTAATTATTTTTCAATTCATACCCTTAATTTTAGCTACTTCTTATAATTCCTTCATAGAATTGACTTATATTCTTGAATCCTGCTCCTCCATGGGCCTGGAGTTAAAAAACCATGCAAAAGACGAAATACATAATCATATTGTTTATTTTCCAAATTTCGGATATTCTACATTCCGGGCAAAGCATCATTAATGAGCCTCTTGTCCCTATTCCTTGACCTGAGATCTTCAACCTTTGGCAAGAATCTCATAGAATCTCAAGTTAGAAAAACAATATTCAGTGCGATCAAGTTACACATAAATGCATGTGCCAACCCGAATTTTCTGATAGTGGTCGTCGTATCACTTCAAACACATGAGAGCTTGCTTCATATGATAGTGATACCGACTCCACGTAAGATTCTTCCTGAAATCGCCAACCATGGTTTTACCCATTTCAAAACATATAATTCTACCCTCTCAATAGACCCAGGTCCTTTTATCTAGCTTGTGAGGACTCGGAGGAAAACACCAAGCCTCAAAACCAATCATGGCTTCAGTTGTTCCATCGGCATACGTGCAGGGCACCTCTGCAGCCGTACCTGACTGGCTAAACAAGGGTGATAATGCATGGCAGATGGTTTCTGCAGCATTTGTTGGCATGCAAGGCATGCCCGGGCTAGTTATACTTTATGCAGGTCTAGTCAAGCAGAAATGGGCTCTGAACTCAGCCTTCATGGCTCTCTTTGCCTTTGCTGCTGTCATGCCTTGCTGGATCCTCTGGGGCTACAAGATGTCTTTTGGAGATCAACTTCTGCCATTCTGGGGCAAAGCTGGCCTTGCCGCTTCCCAGGACTTCCTGAACACACAGGCCCTCCTCCCCTCAACAAAATACAAAAATGTAACCTCAGCAATACAGCCACTCTACTCCATGGCTGTCATGGTCTTCTTCCAGTATGCCTTCGCAGCTGTAACAGTGGTGCTCCTTGCTGGGGCACTTTTGGGCCGGATGAGCTTAAAAGCTTGGATAGTATTTGTACCATTATGGATCACTTTCTCTTACACTGTTGTGGCATTTAGCATATGGGGCGGAGGCTTTCTCTTCCAATGGGGTATCATGGATTATTCGGGTGGCTATGTTGTCCATTTAGCCTCTGGCACAGCAGGATTCACGGCAGCTTACTGGGTAAGCCCACTTTTCTTGGCAATTCCATTTATGTGTGTGTATATATAGAAATAGGTTAAGGAACCCCTTATTTTCTACACAAGTTTTGACACAATTTATGGACCGGTAAATCTTAGCAGTTTGATGGTTGAAATTGAATATTTTATATGTGATTTTCAAGATGCATTAACTGTACACGTCTTGCTCTCTGTCCCCTGTAGATGTCATAGACCCTTCCCCATATTTATCCCCTGTGATGACCAAGACTTGCTCTGTTTCTCCTGTAGGTAGGACCAAGATTAGCTGAAGACAAGGAAGATTTTCAACCTAATAATCTTCCACTAGCGCTGGCTGGAGCTGGTATTCTTTGGATGGGCTGGACTGGTTTCAATGGTGGAGATCCTTTCACTGCCAACATAGATTCCTCACTTGCAGTTCTGAACACTCACATCTGTGCTGCCACCAGTATCCTTGTGTGGATTTGCTTGGATGTCATCTTCAAAAAACCCTCTGTGTTCGGAGCAATCCAGGGAATGATAACTGGATTGGTTTGCATCACACCTGCTGCAGGTAAGATTCCTTCGACCAGAAAAATAAACCTCAAATCCTCAAGATAACCAAGATCTTTTTTTTTTTCTAACCATATATCCTACAGGTCTTGTTCAAGCATGGGCAGCATTGGTTATGGGTATAGCCTCAGGAAGCATTCCCTGGTACACCATGATGTTCCTGAGCAGCAAGGTGCCACTGCTGCAAAAGGTTGATGACACCCTTGGTGTATTACATACTCATGCTGTAGCTGGGACCTTAGGTGGAGCTCTTACAGGACTCTTTGCACATCCAAGTCTCTGTAGTATGTTCCTGGCAGTCCCCGACTCAAAAGGGGCCTTCTATGGTAGTAAAGGTGGAGTACAATTTCTGAAGCAGTTGGTGGGAGCATGTTTTGTAATAGGTTGGAATGTAGTAGTTACATCCATCATTCTCCAGCTAATTAAACGAATAACGCCCCTTCGAATGACTGAAGCTGAGCTCAAGATAGGGGACGCTGCAGTTCATGGAGAAGAAGCCTATGCTCTAGCAAGCCAAGGACAGAGGGAAAGATCTACACATTACAGTGGAAACACTAGTGCTGTTGAGATTCATGGTCCGTATGCCTGATCTTAATAAGAAGACACATGAAAATATCTTTCAGCAATCAAACAAGATATGTAACAGATCTGAAAATTGAAGGCCACAATGCGTTCTCTTTTCTTTTTTTTTTAATAACCCAGAAATCCCATGCAATGTTGATTATAAATATAAATCCGAAGTATTTAGATCCTCCTTGTCTTCAGTTCCTTTTGCAGTTATAAGGTCTCTAATACAACAAGAAACTTAAAATTTAAATGGGGCACAGGAACCATCAGAAAAGGTAAAGTGCTAGCTGTATATTATATGTCCCATCAAGTTCCATAGACAAAACAATAAGCAGAAACTAAATTAATCAAACTGTTCCCAGTCCTTATTTATGGTAGTTGAGGATGACATAGGAGGAGGAGGATTCAAGCTTCCCATTCCAGAGTCAAAGGTCTCCCAGTGGTTTGTCATCGTGACAGCATTGCTACTGTTGCTAAATGGGTTTGAATTTCTGGCCTTTAGATTGTCCAATGTCTCATGAAACTTCTGGACGCGACGCACCTGTGCAGGGTAGCTATAAGTTGATGTACCACCATTCAATGATGGTAAAACATAACTCACAAACTTCATATATAATTTTGTAACGCTTGAACTTCATGGCATAAGTAAGTTATTTATATGCATAGTCTACCACTTACCAGAAAACCCTTTTCTCTTTAGCATGATGTACTAAAATATTAAAAGTTTGAAATTCATGCCAAGAAGTGGAAGACATATTACTCTAATATTTAGCTTATGTCAAAAAATTCATTACAATAAAAAACAGGAAATGCATCCATTTCATGCTTTTGAGTCACAATTTAGGCCACACAGGGGAACGGCATCTTATAGACACTAAATCATATCAAATAATTTGTAAGTCATTATAGATTCTCAGCAGAAACCCTACAAAAATTTGAACATATAGATTATCAAAATTACTTGCATCTCTCCTAGGTTTTGATTGATCCACAAGAGTAAGGAGAAGGTTAAGAGCACTTCTAGGACATGCAATCATGTGTACACTCTAGTACATCTACTGTTATACTCCACCAATGAAATTGAATAATACCATTTCCAATTTCTATTCTTTTTAAAGTAAGTTTTTGCCATACAAGAGGATAAGACCATAACTCCAATCCAAATAGGTTTCAGCGATATCAAAGTGAAACTAAAAGTTTCAACACCACACACAACAACTTAACTACCAAGTATAAATCCCCAAAGCAGCATACAGAGAATTGCTCCTAATGAGATGGACTAACACAACATACAATGAAGAGCAGACCTTTGAACTGGGTTGTGCAATTTTGCATTAACTGGCACAAAACCTGTATTTTCCATGGTCAAGAACCCTCTAGTGTGACAGAGGTCAGTAATAGTGTAGCAGGATAATTATTTACAACCCCAGTGGTACAACATTTCTGATTTCTCCTATCACAAACAGATCTCTCACCACCAATCACAAGCTTCCAAAGTTGGAAAAGATCCTATATCACATATATTTATATTTAATTCCTCCGACAAAAACTATGGCAGAACTCCATTTTCTTTCCTGTCTTGCTTATCATCCACTGATAAATTGGGCAACAAAACAGTTCTTAAATTACCACCAACCAAGGGCCCAGATCGCAAAATAGACCTTCTTTTCATATTCATTAGTAAGAATTGCATTTCATACCAAGTACACAAAAGAAACTAATGCAGAACCTTCTAGGCTGGAGCTTAGATTTCAATAAATTGATGAATAAAAGTCACTAGAACAGATAAGTAACAATAGAGATGATTCAACAACATATACAAAGAACGCAAATTAGACACATTTTCTTGTTCTATATAATGGTTAAATAATGCAAGATTTAGGCATAAAACAGCAAATAAAAAAAGGGAAAAACAATAATAGTACCCACATTCGTACTCATGAGTAATTTGAGAATTTGTTTGAAGTCCAAATTGGATAAAAGTATCAAAACTTTCAGGAAAAAAAAAAAAAAGAGCATAAACAGTGAAATGAAAAATTAATGACATAAATAACTGACCTCAGCCTTCCGCTGCACTCTTGCTTCACCTTCAGCCTCAATACAATCCAATTTCAGCAGCTCCTTCATGAGTAACTCAGCTGAGAAATCAAATTCCTCAGCTGCCACCTTAGTCCCACTATTCACAGCCACTTCCAAGGCAGCCACCTACAATAATAAAACAACCTAAGCGAGAAAGGAACTTAAGCTAACAAGATAAGGACTTACAATATACACATAAATTTACCCTTTCTGATATCTTATCAACTGCCACTCTGACTCCAGCAACTGCTTGGAGAGCCTTTCTCATCCCTTGACTGTCCTTTATCTCATCAGCCTTCTTCTCTTTGCTCGGTGGTTCCTCCAAAAGCAAAACCTTTGAATTACCTTTCACACCCGACGTATGCAAATGCTCATGGTCCTCTCTTTCTTTTCCTCTGAACAAAACTTGTACTTGAGGCTCCAATCCTATTTTTTCCACAATAGCTTTCTTCAAGTCCCCTGCATAAACACAAACAAACATTAATTCAGACGCTAGATAACACTTAAACGAACAAAACGCAACTGTAGTTCGGGAATTCCCATGTTACTGCAAGCATAATTGCAAGTAGTAGGTTATATTTAGGTAAAATTATTACAAGTTTTAATTAAATATTACTGATAAAATCAATAAACGTTATGGTTTTGGCATTGCAATTGACAGGGAAATCTAGCGGGGCAATGTGCCAAATACATATTAATGAGGGAAAGTGGTAGAAATTTACCGAAAGTGGATTGAGGAGGGACATGGACCTTGTACTGGGAGGAACCATGAGCGACATTGATCTCGATCAATGACCCACGTGAAGCAGCGACGTCTTGATGCTGATGTTGATGATCATCATCATCATCATTTTCGTCTCTCTTTTGAACAAGCATGCCACCAGGCCTCATCTCCCAGTCGACTTGTTCGTTCTTAGAGTTTGCATCCCTCGAGTTCTTCATCCTCCTGTCTTATACTAAGAATTGCAGATCCTGCAAATTAACTGTTGGGAGAAATAGAAAGAAAGATGAAGTATGTGGATTGTTGAATGGTGATTCAATTACAATAGAAGTTGATGGCGAAGGAGTTGGGGTTCCTTCCAAGACCAGGAGATGAGTGAACTGATAGCTCAATGGCTGTACAGAGAGGTTTATACTTTACCGTTTATGCACACCGCCCAGATTTTTTCGTTTTGTATTTTGAGACATGTAAACTAATGTAATTGATGGGTATTTTTTTATTTGGGGAATTTGCCGAAATAGCCTTTTTGGAGAGGGTGTTTGAAAAATAACCCAGCTCCTATATTTTTCTCATTCACCTAACCCTCAATACAGTAATATTCTTCTTATATTTTCTATTTATCCTCACATCTATTTTTATAAAAATCAAACAAACCATATAATAGTATTATAAACAGTATCCAGACTATAAATAAACAGTATTCGAACTGTTAATGAATAATAAACAGTATCATGAACAATATCGAACCGTCAGTGAACAATATTATAAACAATAATCGGACTGTCAGTTTCACTTCTTTCAAATCTGGATTTTCAGTTTCATTTCTCTAGAATCCGAATTATAAGTGAACAGTATCGTAAACAGTACCATGAACGTCAATATTTTTTCTTAAAAATGACGGTCCAACTGTTCGTGCTATTATTTTTTTTTAAATTTAATTTTTATAAAAATAGATGTAAGGATAAACAGAGAATATAAAGGGATATCACTATTGAGGGTTTGATAGATGAAAGAAATATGAGAGCTGGGTTATTTGTTAAAGACCCCCCTTCAAACAGGCTATTTCGGCAAATTCCCCTTTTTATTTTAAACGCTGCCGTTTCTCCTGCAATACTCGGCACGGGTTGACCTGCGATAATTCCTTTTAAAAAAATAAATAGCAATCTCTAAAATTTAATCTTTGACAAATATGTTACTTTATTTATTTTTTTATCTCAATTTAATTATAATTATCCTATTAATGTAGTATTCAATTACGCCAATAATATTATCATATTCTTTTTTTATTATTTTTTAGTTTTATAAGTGATCATAGGATATATAAAATTACAGATAAAACTTGTCTAATAAATCTGTAATCACGTCTCACATATTAGCAGAAAAGAATAACAATTTTTTTGTAATGGATTATTGAAAAATAGTGAATTTTGAAAAGGTTAAGAAAAATAACTTATTTCAACCATCTTTAGATAAATGGATCTACCTAATCAACCCGTTAATCCGTTAACAATCCTTTAACCACCCGTTATCAATCTCTTAACCTGTTAAGATAAAATTAGCTTATAAATACAAAGATTATTTATATAGGCTATTTTTCAAATATATGAAATCATTTCCAAAGAAACCAATACAACCTATAAATTACTATGCGTTGAGTTTAATTAATATCCTTATATTTTGTTTTAATATCGAAAGCAAGGAGTTTCAAATATTCATCAATGCCCTTTAAGCTTTTAAAAAGTAAACAGAACACTTTATTGAGGCAGATTGGTGAAAACATTTGCTGACCACGCAAGCGAACTTAATGATATATTAGCACCAGTAACCAACAAAATGCTAAGCATTGAGGGATGAAAGCATTAATGGGCGAGTTTCCTTGAGGTTAAACGACATAACATTTGGCTCGTTTGGACTTGTTTCAAAAATTGTTAAAGCTCAACATCATCCATTTACTACATAGGAATACACGAAGTTTTGGAAAATATGTGCCTGCTCTCTTACAGTCAGCATCCACAAATCAAATCACGGGACGAATTAGATTTGGTAACAAAGTGAAATAAACTCGTAGAACTTCTCGAGTACTAGACGATCATTATAGTTCTAGACATTCTCAATGATGCCGTTGTCTCTTTTAGGTATTAGTTCAATTTATCCAACTGATACTAATCAAGCTTTTCCAATTTCACCTTGAATTGCTGAATTCATATGTTACAACATACACAAAGAGAAAGAAAAGAGGAAATGGAGCACGCTAAGCACGAAGAATACACAAATTAGCCACTTCAGGAATGAAATGCAGCAACTGAAAGTCAGGGTAGACACACCTTATCAGATCAACAGAAGCAATTAAAATCAGCGAATTAGAGTCCTATGAAATCCTGTTGCTTCAAATCATGAGAACGGATTTTCCATTTTTCACATTTGATACCAATGCTACAAGCTACTGTATGCAGTCCTTATAGTAGGCTTATAGCAGATACCTTAAAAGATCAGTTCATATAACTTAGAACAGTATCACTGAAAATATAGTGGACATATTTCTTCCCACAGCACTCTCTCTGCATTTTTCACCAAGCGAACAGTTTCAACAAGAATAAAACATTGTAAATGCAATAAACTCTAAACCCTTATCAATACCACCTGTAGTGACAATCACAACCTAGATGAATATCCCAAAAAATAACTTTGATATGACCAAAATAGTTCCAAAACTCAAAGAAGAGGAAAAAATAATTCCATCTATTTGTTAGTCACATCCAGTCATATTGGAAAGGGTCTGGGACTCTGGTGTATGCTAAAAAGCATGCACCCATCTTGTATTACTCAAGTTAGAATTCATAAAAGGTATTTATAAGGGGGCATATACCTTCTTACTTGTCCATGCCGAAAGAGTGAAAGCTCTGTGCACAACCATGAAAATAACCTCTACAATGAACCCTGATAAGGCAGTTAGGGATGGCGGAAAAGCAGATTTATCAGGCATGATGATACTTCAGTTATTTACCAATATTAATCAGTTCTAGAAGTAGGTTCCTTTCTAATACTTTGGCATACTTTAGGAACTAGTTGATTTTATTAAATCTCGAATTCCCTCCCTTAGGAGAACTTGAGCACTAAATGGCACCCTCACTTTTTCATCCTAACCAACCTTGCACAATTCAAGAGGAGAACACGGGTGAATTAAATAGCTTCAAAGAAGCAAATTAGGGAAGAATACAGATTGCCTTTCATGACAACAGCCAAATTCCCATTCAGCTCTCTGTGCTTATATGTCTACCAAGAAGAACAGAATCAAGTAAGCCTGACACTTCTTTGAACGCTGATCAATAGATTCATTTCATATACTTATGCCCTAAAACTATGGAACAAATGTTAAAAACATGAGATTTTCAATTTTTTTAATAACAGACTTGGTTTATTGCTCATCCATGATCACCACATGCCGTCTCGCAATACCGGCACATGAAAAAAAAAACATTAACAATATATTCATTCAACAAATATTTCAGAATTAAATGGTTTCATAATTCATTTAATAGTGTATTATTCATCCGTATAACAATGAAAATCCAAAATCCCACAAAATTATTGGGGAAAAGAATCATAAACCGAGTGAGCAAACTACAGAAGTGGAACTACCAACAACAACAAAAAGCCTCAATCTAAATCTCCTCCCTGACCTAAAATAACACTCAAAATCCATTCCCAACGTCCAATTTTAAGTTAAATGTCATGTATAAATTACTATAAAAAATCAAATATCAACTATTGAACCCAATAAATCATACCCATTAAACTATAATTCTTTGCCTCCCCCCTGCTGCAGCTGCTGCTCCTCAAGCATCTTCTTATTCTTCTCAATCGCCGCCGCAACCTCTTGAGGCATATACTTCTCATCATGCTTAGCCAAAACTTCAGTAGCCGCAAAATAACAATCTCCACTCCTCGCCTTCTCCGAAACATTCTTCTCCGTTTTCGCGTTCTTAATCTCCTCCGTCATCGGCTTGACGAACCCCTCGACAACCACAGAATGTCCCTCTCTAAACAAATCGGGTAACGAACCCTGATATCTAACCAAAATATCGGTAACCAAGTCGGTGATTACGAATTCCATTTCCGGTGAAGATACGGGGTGGGCCACGCTGCCTTCGAGGACCAAACCGCCGAGTCTGAACTTGGATTTCGTAGGGTTTGACGAATACTTTTCAAGAGCTTCCGTTGGAGTCACGTAAAAGACTAATTGGTCTTGAAAGTTGTTGAGAACAATAACTATGAAGCCGGCGATACAGCTGAAGGTTAGCGCGTAGGTCCAGAGGCGGCGGTTCTGGAGTTGTCGGGCGCGGGCTCCGATATCAACTTTGTTGGATCGGGCAGGGTGTCGACGGGCGGTGGAGAGGAAACGGAAGGAATTGAAGGTGTAGATTTGATTTTGGAAATCGGAGGGAATCGAATGTGGAGATTTGATGATGGTGGTCGTGGAAAGGACTCGAGGACTATGGCCGAGAGCGCTGAGAAGTTGAGATCTGAGACGGAGGGTAAGTCTCGTGGCCATGTTGATGGTGGAATTTTCCCAAGAAATTTATGGAAAATTAGTTATATGGTGTTAAAGGGTTTCTGGGTTGGTTTGTTTTAAAGAAGTTAACAGAAATTGGAACCGCGGCAAGCAGTCAATGAAGCTTTTAGTAACAAAACCAACTCTTCAAAGTTCTAGAGCTTCCTGACGACTAATATTTATTTGATAATTCTTTTCGTATTTTTAATGTGAAATTTATAAAATTGAAATGAATAATCTAATGTTTTTTATTATATAATTTTATCCTTGCTATTACAATAATCTAGTAGTCATAATAAGGCTATCAATTAGGTGCGATATAGGCTATAAAATATTCAAATAGGTTACAGATGATAGGATACATCTTAGTTTATATATAATATGTAAACAAATTTTATTTATTATATAAAATTATTTAAATTAAATCTGACCTGAATAGTAAAAAAGTTAATACTTTCTAAAACGATTAATTTGAATCCTACGAGTTCATTCTTTTCTAAAATTCAATTTATAGGTTCATTTTTTTTAACCTAATCGGATTCGAGTTTTTATTAAGTTGGGTCAAATCTGACCTATCCCGTACCCAACCCTAATTAAAGGGAACATCGTTAAGGCTATCGTGTTCATCTTTTATCTAATTAATCAATAAGCAAAAATTCAAGCCAACCCTCTGGTTAATGAAATTAATTGTAATTTCTGTTGACCTTTCTTATATTATATATCGATATGGGTCCAGTCCAGAACATCAGTTTCCTAGTCGGAAATTAACAATATTGTAATTAAACTATAATTAATATCATGATTAAACGGATCCATCGTATGATTTACCAAATAATTTTGCAATTTTTTGATCAGATTATTAACGAAATATCGTTACGTGTGACACCACCAATCTTGCGTTGGGTATTAAACATTTCATTTTGAAGACTGCAAAATTGTCCCACCTATGCGTGACTGAAATCTTTCTAATAACGGAGCTACATACCGTCGAGAGGGGGTGGATTTTTTTAAAAATAAAAAGATAAATAGTAATACTAGTAATATACCTCTTGCGAAGGACATTTCAGTAATTCGAAGATGACCCTTTTTGAGCTGTGCCTTTTCCAAGTTCTTACCCCGCCTCCTCTGAATAGACAGGAAGGATTATAGGTAATGGCCTCTCTGGGTTAGAAATCAAGATTTTGAGGAGTTGGCGGGTCAAATGCTTTCTTGAGGTAAAACTTCCTCTAAAAATATCCAAAGTGCCTTTCAGTTCAACCAAGGTCATGAAGTAGACGACCCGTAAGTACAGAATCTCCAGATCGGGTGCTCTTCCACTGAGAAAAGCCTGATCTCGATGGAATAACGCCTCGGCGACAACAGTCACGAAGCAGCACAACACCTAACTCCTATGTATCAAGAAGGAGTCCACTCTCAATATCCCAAAAATTGACCCCACCTACAAAGTGTAGAAAAACAAGGCTCATATCATCAATAAAAAGGCTATAAATAGGTAGATATAACTGAGAACAAGGTAAGCCACTGCAGAAAAACTCTCGAGCATTCATTTTTTCTTTCGATTCCTACGAGAACACAAAAAGTCTCTCCCCAGGCCGACATTCCCTTTGTTCCCATCAACGCTGGTCGCAATCTCCCATGTCTCCCTTGTCATAGCAACATTGACAACCCAGTGACTACTCACCGCCAGCCGCACCAAACACTTTCATTTCCCTGCGCACCACCGGCACCCCGTTAGAAGAAACATTTATTTCATCTCCACCCTACACATCAAACAGCCACTCACTAGCTCAGGATACTACTCCATATTCACGAAAGCCAAATTCCTTCTACAAACTCTATTCACTGAGTTTGACCTCAAAGATACACCCCATTCGCTAACTTAAGCGTCACATGGTTATAGTCGGTGAGACACCCAACACCTGTAACTTCTTTTTCTATCTCGCAGGTTCCACCAACCCATTACTCCCACACTATCTCCACGAAGCTTGGGAAGAAAAAGAGAGAGAAAAACATAAGTTCAAAGGTGATGGACATTAAACCAAACATATTTATTAGATTAGAAATCTAACTTATTAGATAAATCTAAGTTAAATATGGATTTAGTGAATTCTAATTATATTTAAATTACGCTTAGTTATTTGGTTTGTTTTAATATTACTAAGTTTCGTTAGTTGAGTAGAATTAGAATATATACACTATCTAAGCTCTAAAGGATAATTAAAGGAGTAGTGTTTCTTCTTTAAATATTATATCTTTCTCTTGTGTTGCTTGAGCTATAATGTTTTTTTTTATTTTCCTACAATTAGTATCAAGAGTCAGTTGATTTAAGGAGTTAAAGATGGCTAGGAATAAGAGCCTATAAGATTACTAAGCGACCGTTGCAGAGACATAGATCTGTAAGAATATCTATAAGAAGAATTTCCTTTTTTTACTGTTTTCTTAGTTTGATGGAAAAAAAATTTAATTCTAAAGAGTTCAGATACAACTCTTGTTTAACTATGAAGATATCTGGGAGATCGTAGATCGAGAAATTGATATAATAGCAAATCAAGCATAATTAACACCAGAACAAAGAGAAAGTTTGGCAAATCATTGAGAGAAATATTTTAAAGCTTGATATTATATAAATCAGTTAGTAAAAATCTATATTTTCGAGAAAGTTGCTTATCTAATGATTAGCACTTAAAAGTGTACATTTATTATGAGCTTAAATAACATTTTTTACACTTTAAGTGCTATTAATTTGA
>JANLJB010002660.1:11516-34498 GCA_026212285.1 Bursera cuneata
CATATAGATATAGAAATAACATAGAGCTAAAGTAGTTTTTCAGTCTAGTCTTGTTCTATTGCATAATTTGGTCATGTAATGGGCTCTTCTCTCAGGCTTAAGTTCAACTAAATAATATGTCCATCATTGAGAACTCAAGACATTGAGCTATCCCCTCTCAAAAATTAAAAATAAAAAAAAAATAAACAATGAATAGACCAATCCCATGAGTGAGATTACCCTAAAATGATTAGAAAAAGTAATGATAATGAATGTAACATGTGAAATGATTTTGCTAAACCAATTTTCCTGTTTCTAAGAGATATTACACAAT
Source organism: Bursera cuneata (assembly GCA_026212285.1). Classification (NCBI taxonomy): domain Eukaryota; kingdom Viridiplantae; phylum Streptophyta; class Magnoliopsida; order Sapindales; family Burseraceae; genus Bursera; species Bursera cuneata. The sequence continues at coordinate 11,830 of JANLJB010002660.1, forward strand.
CTTAAATATCAATATGTATTCTAAAATACATATACATATTAAGACTATTCTAATGATACTAATTAAAAATAAATTAAATTAAATATTAATATTAAAAAGACATGTAATTATATCAGTAATAACAATAAAAATAATGGCATGAGTGTTATTCTTTGGAAATCCAAAGTCATATTTTCTGACTAGAAAAAGTTGTCTAGATAAAAAAACCAAGCAGAGCCCACCAGAACACAATCCAACGTTTTATCAACAAAGCCGATGGCTGTAATACTACGTTGTTCATGCCTCTGTACACGGCCAAACTCCCTTCGATGCCCACCGTCTTATCATCTCTCCGGCAAACCCCACTTGGGCGGTAAGTACACTTCTCCACCTACAACGTTTGCAGCTCTTGGTTCACACTAGTAACTTAGAGTTTCATTAGTTCTTGCTTTCTTTTGCCATTAAAACTATTTGTTATTTACGTGTTGCCTTAAGTTTGTTAGTTTAGATGAATTTTTGCATTTTCTTTTGCACCCTTTTTGGCAATTTAGTTTTTAGTAAATGCAAATGGGAAATGAAGTGATTGGTGCTTTCTTGTGTACAGAGTTCAAAAGGGTTGGTGTTATTTGATTTAATGAGCGATTGTGAGTTTAAAAATTAGTTTTGTGTAGCAGGGGTGGAGTGCATTGTTTTTTTTTTTTTTTTTGTTTCAATTGTCTATTTTTACTGTAAAAATGTGTTCTTTGTGTCTAATTATCAAAGGGTTAGCTAAATTTGAAATTTTTATGTAGTAATAATAAATTTAAGGTTTCCTGTTATAGAGTACGGTTGCTTCAGAATGGTTTCATATCATACATGAACAGTTCTTGGAGAGGAAGCAATTTGGATAAAATAGTTAGCTTTCCAGCTATTGTAATGCGAATTTTGTTTTAAGTCTTTATATTGGTTTCACAGAATTTTAAGTGAAGTTGGAAAAATTTCGTTATAGAGCATCTAAGTTTAATTCATTTTATTGAACCAGGGAAGTTGACTTCTCTTCTATTTAAAGAGGAAAAGCTCGTGTCATTTTTAAGAAATGTTTCGTGTTCCAGTGGACGTGTTAATCCAAGATTCAGTGGTTGCCACAAATCAGAAGATAGTCTGGATATCAGTAAAATGCCACAACTTTATGACAATTCTTTAGAAGATTTATCAGCACATCAGGTAGGATGGTGAGTTCCTTGGTATTAGCTGCTATGTACATTTTTGTCTTTATCAGTCTGGTCTTTATCATATTCTTTCGTGTTTGCTTTAAACTTGGTATAAATAAAAAATCAACTGCTCCTTAAGAATGGCTGGTAAAACCGCTTAAGGATGGATAGACCATCCACCCAGTACCTGTACCCACTTCTAGTAGGCTAATGGGAGCAAGAGACTTGGAGACGACAATTGGAATGATATATTATTTAATCGTGGAAATGCCACCTTCAATGCTTAAATGTACACAGTAAAAAAAACACCATCAATTCTGCCTCTTGTCCTTTTCTTTTTATATGACAATATGTTGCTAAACCTTTGCTTATAACACCTGACATACTGCCGCTTTCTTAAAGTTTGGAAAACCCTGTATTAGCTACCATGGGCAGCTCATTGGTTTCATATTTGCTACCATGATCAGCTCTATCTCCAGAAAGTTCTATGCGTTGGACATCTATATGGCTAAATAGTACGATCAGGGAGGGTGATAAAACATAAAATATTTATGAAATATTTTAACTGCAAGAAATATGCCTCTAGTCCTAGTTCACCATTATCTTTAGCTTCTATAATTAATGATCATAAAGTTTCTCTATAACAGTGATTATCTTTTTCCATTTTTTCATTGTTTCATTATCTAATTAATATAAATATTTTCTCAGATGGGAAAGTTGCAATTGAGATCAACAGCAATGGCATTTCTGGTGACAAATGCCTTTATGTTGACTACACCTTTTGAAGCTTTAGCAGAAACGTGTGAGGCTGATAACTCCTTTTTTAACATGCCCATACTGCTACTGGTGGCACTTATAGGTGCCACTGTTGGAGGTAAGGACTACTACCATTAAAATTACTTCCAAATGTTCTTCTTGGTACACTTTGGAGCTTTGACATGAACTTAATTTATATTTTGTCGATGACTATATGAGATTAGTTCTTGTCTTGTTTCCTACAATTAAATGCATTCAGACATTTTTAAGTACCATAGAGGAGTAACGCAAAGTTCTATGCTGAAATGCCCAAGAGAGTAGACAGTAGGACCTAGTCAACCCGGAAAGTATTAAAAGCCAGAGCCAGAGAAGTGCCTCAGGTTATAGGCTTGAGGGAAAATTTGTCTCTGTGCACAACTTAGTTAAAAGATAGCGTTTTTTTCTTGGACGTGATGATTTTTTCCTTAACTCATGGCAGATATTCTAGTTTGGAATAGATATAAAACACAAGGAAAAGAAAACCCTCCAATTTCGTTTCAGTCTATCTCTGATATTTATTCTTATGATGAAAATGCCATGCATAACCATCTGAAGAGTAATATTAATATCCATTTCATTTCACACTGATAATTGGTGCCTGTCTTACAGGGTTGCTTGCACGGCAGAGGAAAGGTGAACTGCAGCGACTGAATGAACAGTTGCGTCAGATTAATACTGCTCTAAGAAGGCAAGCTAAGATTGAGTCTTATGCCCCCAACTTGAGTTATGCTCCTGTTGGTAGTCGGATATCCGAGGCTGAAGTAATAGTTGATCCAAGAAAGGAAGAGTTGATTTCTCGGTTGAAAACCGGGAAGAATTTTTTGAGAAATCAAAATCCTGAGAAGGCATTTGCAGAGTTTAAGACGGCTCTCAAGCTTGCTCAGAACCTGAAGGATCCTATTGAGGAGAAGAAGGCTGCAAGGGGTTTAGGTTTGTTTCTATTCTCCTGTCAATCCATTGCTTTCTTTCCTTGGTTTGGACAATTATTGTGTTTTACCGAAAAGCCCAGCAACGGTACAGATGTGCAGGTTAAGCTATCAAATACCATGTTTTCTGAATACTTCGATGTTTAGTATTATTATCCGAATGGTCCACAGACCTGATGACTATTACTGCTATATCGCAAACAATAAATACTGAGGAACACTTTTTATATGAACTAAGAAGCTGCATTTCACCACATATTGGTAGCTTTTATTTTGGTTCACCATTTGGTGTTAACTTCTTGCAACTAGTGATGGGTTCTTATTTCCGAGTATCATTCATTGTGTCGAAGCAGCAAGCTTGTGTAGTCAAATCTCTTTTAATCGACTTTGGTGGATCTTCATGTTTTTACTATGTTTATCCTGGATTTTATGGTTCATTGTACAATCTTTACTTTATATATTATATTTTATATGGTATTCCATCATTAACACTTGTTATCTCACTTTATTTTCGTAAAACATGGTAATTTTTCAAGTTCTTTCTGATTGGAATATGCTTCATTTAGGAGCCGCATTGCAAAGGCAAGGCAAGCACGGGGAAGCCATCAAGTACCACTCCTTGGTTTTAGAAATCTCTAAGCGAGAAGGAGAGGCCTCTGGAAGCACTGAAGCGTATGGGGCAATTGCCGATTGCTATACTGAGCTTGGAGACCTTGAAAGAGCAGGAAAATTCTACGACGAGTACATCGCCAGGCTGGAAACAGACTGATCTATTTCATGATCATTGATGGTAATGTGTTTGCAATTATGGTGAGGCTGTGTGACTGCTTGCGGATCAGTTCTTTTTTGCATCTAAAGTTAAAAGTTTCCCCATGTAGAATTATTGTATTCATTCTTGTTTCATCGTGTCCTGTTTTGAATGTGAATCTAGACCTTTTTAAGTCTACAAATTTCCAGATGGGGCATTCGAGCCTCCAGAAGATGCCAATTGAAAACAATAATTGAGATATGACGAAACGTTATCGTCTGATAACGTTATGAACAATGGTTACAAAATATCCTTATACGTGGGCCATCACAAAATTAAAATACACTCGTTTATTTCGAAGTTGTTTTCATGTTTCTCATTTAATTAGCAAATATCAAGAAAAATGAAATAAAATGGGTAAATTCAAGGAACCAAAAACTACATAACCCCAATAGAGATCTTGATAAAATTGTCATATTACAGCTGTCAAAATACTCAAACGGTAAGAAGAAAAAACTACTACTCTCCATACTAAACCCAATTTGCTCTAACAATCATAACCACTCAACTCAGCTCAAGGCTGCAGCATAGCATAGGAACAGAAACATACATATCTTATCTCCCATACAAATGACAAAGCATATGGTAAAGATAAAAAGTGGTAACAACCTCACCACTCAGCGAAAAGAGAACAAAAAACATACAAAGCTTCCTAAGGAATTTCATAACTCAAAAGAAGAACCTGCAAAGGCAGGAAGTAAGGCTATTACCACAATAAAACCGCTAATTTATTACTGATAGTACATGAGCTGCTGGGCAGCAGCAACGTTTTGGAACCCACCATCGTATATTGCCTGGCTTGCTCCAGCTGAACCTACTCCCATTCCTGCTTGTTTAAGAGGATGCTGCCCCTGGGGGTGCATCAGGGCGTGGACACCACCCATCTTGCTCATTGCTAGTTGTCTCTCGTAAGCTAAAAGGTCAGCGGCTGAGAGGCCTGGTAAAGGTGCAGCTGCTGGTGGGGGAAGTGGATTTGAACTTGTCCCAGGTGGGGTGGGCTTGCTGCCCCAAGAACACTACGAGCACAAAAAAAAAATGAACATATAAAATCATTTAAAGCAATATTCTTGCTTTACACACAACTTAATGGCCAAAAAAAATATAAACATGCAAACAGTTTAATATATTACAGCCAAACGACTCACCTTAACCTGTTTTCCATAGAGGTATGACTGAGTGTTCCCCATCTGGATAGCCATAGCTGCCTCAGCATGAGTACTGTACCTGACAAAACCAAAGCCTTTATCTCGCTGGACCCGGACCTCTTCAATCACTCCAGCACCAAGAGTGTGGAAATGGCGGTGAAGATCAAGTTGCGTCACCTGCAATTATAAAAAATAAAAATTGTTGTGTTAAGAGTCCATATTATAGCATATACAAATACGATGTATACATGATTATATAAATGGATACGCATATATTTGTATAAATGTATGAGTGAGAAATAGAGAGAGCATGTCTGGTAGTCAAAGGATTGTCGCTTCTCACCTCTGGAGCAAGATTGCCCACATAAACAGTTGTATATTGCGGATTGTTCTCAGGAGCCTCAGCATTTGTTGGCTCTTTACCGTCCTCTACACAAGCAAGGTAGGAAATTTAGTTTATTTGTCAAGCTTAAAGCTACATCTATTTGCCAAGAAGATAGAAAGGCATGGATTATCAAGATTTGGAGGCTTCAAATCAATCTCTCATTCCCTCCTTTTTACAATCCAAAAACCCAGACAGGCATGATTATGAAACAAAAAAAAAGATTTAACTCAAACAAAATTCTAAGTCCTAGGTATCAAAGCTTTTAACCAAGGTAAAGCTAATACACACTACAACAAACACACCTGAAGAGCCATTAGTTAGCTCCACCACACTTTTAGCATCAGAGCTCTGCTTGTCATCATTGGAACCAGCACCTTTTGTCGCCCAGTTACATCTTATCTGTCTACTGCCAAGCCACTTACCTGAAAGTAGGAAAATTAAGTTCAAAATTTGTAATACACTAGAGATCAGAAATTATAACTCCAACAGAACGACAACAGATGCAAGAAATAAATCCAACAGAATTACTCATGGTACATTAGACTTGTAAACTCAACCATTGTTCATTTATCAAGATTCTAGACCTACAGCACATGTGAGTATATTAACCAAGCCATATTACTAGGGTAAATTGACTTTCACCTCCCTTGAGGTTTGGCCTAATTACATGCGAAACCTCCTAGTTCTGGAAATAGGTAGAGATCTACCCCTGGTGCACTTATTAAACTTCATTTTAAGGCAAGTGGATCTGTGTTAGTTAAAAGTAGTAGCCATGGCGAAAAAGAGCCAAATATGAAGTGGCATGCATCACCCTTACCAGATAGGTCATTTATTGCACTTTGAGCATCCTACATAGAAAGGGAAAAAAAATAACAACCATAAGAACAATTTTAGAAGAATAAGAAACACAGGTAGTCTGCAGAAAAAAAAATGATAATAATACCTGCTGGCTCCGGAAGGAAACAAACCCAAATCCTCTAGAACGCCCAGTCTTCTGATCCCACATAACCCTTGCATCTCTGAAACCAGACAAAATAGAAAAATAAGCCGAAGTATCATGCGACCAATAATTAGGTTCTTGGTCAACCACACATGATATAAATAAACATGCATAAATACAAATATAGATATGTAAATTTAGGAATAAAGACAAAGAGTTTTAAGTGTATAAAAAAATGAAGTGATAGAGAGATGCTTACGAACAACTGGGGTAAACAGAAAAGCATGCATACAACGTGGCATCAGTTACCTCGGGGCTGAGGTCTCCAACAAAAATGTTGAAGTGACCTGGCACATCATCAATTATGGTATCATGCATTAAACATAATAATAATTACCAGCACATAAAAAATTTGAAGTATTCCATCACCAACACAAAAACACAAACCAACCTGATGTATCTTCCCTCTGACCACTGGCATATGCCCAATTAACTTTGATAGGTTGCCCAAATCTGCAATTGTATAGAACAATGTAAGAGCAGACAAAATACCACATTACAGCAAATCCATAATAGCATATGTAACCAAAATTAATGAAAATAATAGGAAATTTTACTTACAGGTGCCTTCCATTAAGAGACAGTATAGCCATAGCAGCTGATCTGCGATCAAAGTAGTGAATAAATCCGTATGACGACTGCATAAACAATGAGAGATGTCAAAATATGGCAATAATATGGAAAATTAAGCAGAGGAAATGGTAACATAAGCAGCCATGAATGTTAAATGTACGGTTAAATAGTAGCATACACACAAAATTACCACAGAATATTTATCAAAGGCTAATACAATATAAGACTTTACCTTTTCCTTCCTAATTAGCTTGCAGCCTTCAACAGGTCCAGTACTTGAAAACACCTCTTGAAGTAGAGGTTCTGTCACCTGTGTATGGATGTTTCCAACATACCTGCATTTTCTCAAAAATAAAGAAACTAGAAGATTTAAAAAAGAAACAAAAAATAAATAAATCTATAAGTAACTCCCTTAGTTGTCAGAAAAATGCAGTATCAGAAATTAAGCATTAGATACAAGAGATAATGTCAATTTCTACAACTCAAAACATTCAACAATAGATATGCCAAAAAATTCATGGGGAAGAAGGATAAGGGCAATAGTTGCATAAGCATGCACAAGAACCAACAGACAAACGGACAAAAAAAGCAAGAATAAAAGAAAAATGTCTAGGCAAACACTCACACACTGCGGCAAGTACTTGGATCAAAACCAGGAGGCAGATTTCCACTTGGGATTGGTTCAATCTGCAAAATGAAAAAGTAAAAACGAAAAGAAAACAAAAGGGGAAAAAAAAGGAAGAGAAAAGGACAAAATAAAAGAAAAACCCCTTCTTAATCTTCCATTACTAGAGTAATTCAACGAAAAAAGATAATAAACGTTTCAAAAATTATTCATAATTGAAACATAGCAAATCCAAACAATAAGCTATTGTTTCCACAGAACTATAGGTGACCGTAACCAAACTAAGCAGTAAAGAGAACAGAGTTCTCAATGTAATGTGAAGGGTACTAGGCACTTGGTGTGAGTTCTGACATTAACCAGTATGGCTGCTCAATACCATTTGAACCTAATACTAATCTCATCTTTTAACAAAATGCTACCCATATTTCTTCAATTGACAACTCACTTAACCAATTTTTCAGACATACAAGTCACCAATGTGGATGAGACCCATTCAGTGGAAAATAAATTCCAGGAAACTCTTCCAAAAGATGTTATTAGCTAACATCAGTAACTAAACTCGATTTTCAGTGCCAGGTGATTGAGATAAAAACGCCAAAGTCACAAATGGCATTTCCCATGGCAATATTTCAAATTTAAGTATTTAGAACATTTCCATTTCCATTTCCAAAACTCTCATCCCAAATACACACCACCAAGGACAGCTCAAAAGCTCACAAGACATTTCCCGACAGCGACAGATCTTTGCAAATTCTTCTAGAAAAATGCCAACAAGCAATGCCCAAATCCATCCAACCAAAACCATAAAAATAACAGTATGAGACATTTAGAGAAGTATTGACAAAAATAAAAACAAAAATCAATTAAAAAAAAAGATATGGAAGCAAAATTTAACAGCAAGCTTAATAAAAGCTATATTTGTAACAATTTGATTTCCTATCATTTCCTCAACTTTATCATCGACCAACCATAAAAAAAATAAAACACACACACACACATCATTTCCCACACAAAATTCTAATTTAGAACAATCAAAATCTAACCCTAACTAGCTCAAACAAATCAAAACCAACACAAATTCAAACCAATCACATCGATCATCCAAAGCTAACCCTAACTAGCTCTAAAACAAAAATTCAAAATCGCAGCATCAATGATTCGCACGAAATTGAAAACAGAAAATACACAAGAGAAATGAAAAGATAAGAAACGACAAATTGAACCTGAGGAGCGGCCAAGAGACCGGGATGATAGAGCGATTGCTGTTGAAGAAGAGCTTGCTGCATCAAGGCCTGTTGCTGCTGCTGTTGCTGCTTCAGCCTCTGGTGCTGCATTTTTCGGGAAAATCAGCCGGTGTGGTCTCTGCTTGGTTCCCGAGAAAATTTCGTTAGGGTTTCTCGAGAAAATGAGGGGAAAAAAATAAAAAATAAAAAACCACCGAGAGAGAAATACAGAGGAGAAATGAGTGGACGCGAGGAAAGTATTTATAGATGGATTTTGTTGATGATGGAAGGGGTAAAATAACTTGTCGGTGACTTTAAAGTTCCTAACGGCCAATCGTAGAACGAAATGTTGGTTTGTTGTTTGTGTAAGAAGTGAAATGATTGGGCTGTTGTATTTAAGAGTACAACATAGCAACACAGTGTAAAGAGAAATTTCTTTTATCATATCTAATTGTTTTTTAAAACTTTGTAATCAGTTATTATTTAATACAAATTGATCATATAAATATTTTTATATATTATAACAAAATGTAAATTATCTTATTATAAAATTTCTTATTATTTAATATTGCTTTTATTAATTTGATTACAAATCTTTATGTGTTATTAGTTTTCATCATTATATTTAATCTTTTTAGTAATGTCATCCCTCCTGGAATCTTGGAAACAAGGTAAACCCATAAGATTAAAAATCTTTTTAAAGAAAAAGGTCTTTTTTATTATTTATCTTGATATTTGATCTACAAAAAAATTTATTATATAAAGTATGGTATATATAATATATGACCGTCTGGTTCTGTCACAAATATCTCGTAGTTGAACAATAATAATAACCTTATATATAGTAAGAAAATTAACATTTAAAATTAAAGTTAAAATATCGTTAAAAACTGAAGAAAACTGTATATATAGTTGTCCAAAGGGCAAATCTTTGTTTAGAGTCTGATCATAGAAATGCAGATTTTCCATTGTTAATTATTCAGCACTTGGAAAATGAAGATCTACATTTTGCTTCCCTTCCTATGTTGATGTTGCTTAATTTTGTGAACATCAAAGGGGCCAGCAGGCAGCGGCCTCAACCGATGTGAAGAGATTGAACCTCGCTGCAATGATCCTGTACCATTGAGAAAGTTTTATGGGGGAAGTTCAAATGTACCTGAAATGATAGGTATTGAAATGTGAAGATGAATCTTAGTAAGAACTTGAATGCATAAATCTCGGATGAAAAAGTTAATTGTATATGTAACTTTATAAGAAACACCTCCAAGCTCCAACATGCTTCTGAGTTAGGCAAGAGTACTTCAGCTAAAACGAGTGTAAAACAAAAGGCAAATCGGCTAGCTTCGATAAAATGCAGTACATCAGAACCTGTTAACCAAGCTGATTTGATCCTCTAATGGGTTGTAGCCATGATGAGAAGTTTGTGTTCTGTTGCGTGCTTTGGGCAACACAACACAAATATTATTTCTTCATGCTTGGCTAGCCAGTTCTGATGATTCTAATAGTGGAGAAATAAAGCCCAGAAAGCAGAAGCAGCTAGTATCCAATGTGAGAAACGTTGTTTCTTAATCTGAAGCATATTTGTTAGATTAATTACAAGCTGATCCTGCTTGCGATTAATTTTCATCATATATTTCAACCAAGCAATAGTTGCACAACTATTATACCGACAGGAAACTGCCCTAGAAGTAATGCACTAAACAGAACTTAAAGCCTCTGCCTCGGCATGCAACACATTTCTCACCTAGAATTCGACTGTTGATGCTCTTTTGCAATATTCCTTACTATTTCTCAACTCCACTTTTACAATCTCTGTGCACAAATTGGTAAACAAACTCGAGTCAGCATATTACAACGTTATTCTTGTAGGCAAACAATTTATCTGTGTGCTGAAACTATGCAGTGAATTAAAGTAACCAAGGCAGTAAATGGTATGACAGGAGAAGTTTATGGATCCTACTTGGAAAAAACAACCAAAATAAGAAGCCCTGCAGTGATAAATTGATGATGAATCTCAAACTCAATAATTGAGACGGCCCGGATGGATAAAACTGAGAAAAAATTATTGAGCAGTTGCTGTATTGCGGCTTGTGCTACAACAGGCAAATGTTACAGAAGCAATCAAGATCAGCTCTGCCCAAGTTTTCGGTTGCTTCACCCTTTAATGAGGGGAAGTGGAAAGGAACGATATGTCTCAAATCCACAATTTAACCAGCCCAAAAGCAGCCTGCAGACAATCAGAACCGAAATTCTGCTCTATGTATCCACCAGAGTGCATTCTGGGCTATCCATTGTATGAGCCTCTAGGTGAAGCTGGTCCATTTCATATAAAAGCAATTATGCTCCTGGCTTCTATGCCCTTTAATTTACTAGAAGCAATGAGCTGAACGCAATTCGAAATTCAACCCAGTTTTCGGATAATCCAAACACTAAGATCTGCTCAAGTATCCAATCTGATGTTAACCAATAACCAATGCTTTCCTCAGCCAAGCAACCGATCAATGAAAAGATGAAGAAAACATGAGATAAACACAAGATAGATAAAGAAAACTACTATATAACTTCTTCGAGTGAATAAACTGAGAAGTTTTTAATTGATCATACACATCCAAATTTGAAATTTATTAAAAAAAAAAAAAAAATAGTTGTTTGCAATATTAAAAACTTGTTTTCTTAAACAAAAACAAAATGACTGCAAAATCTTACTATCATACTAAATGATATGAAGTAAGAATAATAACTGAAATATATGTCATGTCATTTCTCATACCGCTAACAAAAAAGACATTGAATTAGTTTATAAGCGGTCAGATTCATTAAATAGATGTATTTTCGGTAAAAGACGATTCGAGAAAACCAAAAACAGTTGCGTAAAGCAAAAAACAAATATGTTAATACCAAACCAGATTATTACATATTTTGAAGGTTTAAATATCAGAATTTGGCCAAAAACCACAGATATCCCGTTAAAGGACCAAGTTTAATTTTGATCTCTTCAGTCTAGATGAATCAAACGATATACTGTTCACCTAAATTCTATCACATGACTTCTTTGATGGCTCATATTATATCATCTACCAACATAAATGAATTGAATACATTATTGACTGAAATAAATTAATCAAATTAGGTGAACTTGAAAGTGGGTGTGCCTGTGCCATTGACCTACCTGCAATAAATTAGAAAATCAATAGCAGCGTGCTGTATATACTGGACTAACCAATTTTTATATAATTGGTGATAGTTGACAAGTCAATTAAGGAATTGAATCCGGTCAGCATACAGTTCCTTAACGTCTCCAACCTCTTTGTCTGGGTTTGCTAATTAATTAATCATGAACATCCACTCATTGGTTTTGGCTACATTTCAATCTAAAAGTTAATTCCACCGATAAAGCTACACTGCATATGCCTTGAAAAGAAAGAAAGAAAGAGATATGTATAAAACATGCTCCATCAATGGATAGTTTGGTGATCCAGAGACTCAGAAAGTCTCTTTAATCAAGCAACATATATATATGAATATGATTTGTGCTAAATAGTAAGAGCTTGGACTAGAAAACAATTATGGTCAATAAAATGTGTCTGCATAATTAGAATAAATGAATATATATATATATATTTTTTAGAAAAATAATAATAATAATAATCGAGACACTTATGGAGTTTAATCCTCCTATTGCTGCTTTTTCTTTCCAGGTAGAGGAGAGTTTACCAGATGAATATAAAAACTTAATAAATATTGTATATGAAACTCCAATTGGGAAAAGAAGAACACAAAAGCATTTAATACAAATCAATGAGCGTGTAGTACTCATGTATAGAGATGAATAATACTATATACTACTTGATTAAATTAATTACAAAACCCTGTATATATATATATATGAATAAAAGGTAAAAATTTAAAAATTAAAAGCAGAGTTAATACAAGAATGATGAGAATGTTTATTTTTGTTAAAAGCCTGTGGCAGCACTAGCTAGCGTATCCAAGTTGACCTCTCGTGATGATCATCAGTGTTCTATAGCTTGAGGTCAAGCTGTTTTGATGATTGACCATGTTCAATTTCCATCCATGAGTTGCTTTTTTCTGCAGGTTCAGGAGGCGTCACAGAGGATCCATTTACGTGGTATGGTGCTCTTGCTATAGCCCTGAAAAAAATGACAAATCACAGAAGCAAGTATGCTCAGTTCAACTATTCATCATCATTTAATCAAGATAAAATATCACAAATCTTGCTTAACGTTTAACAAAATCTCACACCACCAATTATGGTTTTGGAAATCCATAAAAGGTTTCTATGATTTTGAAAACACAAAAATTAGATCGATTGTTGGAATGAAAGGTTGGATACTGAACTGTTTACCTATCCTTTCTCTTCTCAAAGAATCTGTGCAGAGAAGCTCTTCTTTTGATTGGAAAATCCGAAGCAACGGCTTGAGAGGGTTGAAGCTGATGAATCAAACGCTCTTGGGTGGCGATGTTATTGCTTCCAGAAGAAGTGGAAGCAATGTTCAAGTCAGGAGTAACAGCTCTACTAGAGTTATTAACTTTATGATCCACAGCAGTAGTAGCAACAAAGCCAGGGCTAGAAGTGTTAATGTTAGAGCTTCCAACGGCTTTGGCAGCAAAGGCCATAATCTCCTTGGCCTTCTCAGCAGGAAAGTCATTGAATACTATCACCTTCCCCGCGTAAAATATTGTCATTTGAGAGTTCCCAGGCTCTGGCTTCCTAATACCACAAAAAAGGAAGAAAATTATTTAATCAAACATGAACATCTAGAGGTCTTTGTTTGGTAACTAAGAAAAGATATTTAAACAAGACTAAGAAAAAGGAAAAAAAATGGGACATACCTGACATCTTCAATGGGATTGGAAGAGCCAAAACATGCCATTTCTGGGAAGAAATCTGTAGCTTTTATGACTTTTGAGGAAGACGTAGAAACATTTTCCAGGTTAGGCAGCAAGTTCATGGTGGTGGCAGGCTGCAGCCTAGATGCTTCAACCCCTGATGAAACAAATCCGAGACAATATAAATTAAACTAAGAATCAATTCAAGCCAAAACAAAAACAAAAATAAAAACAACTTGAAAAGATTGAATTTAATTTAGCATACCTCGACTGGTTTCATGTTTCGGGGTGGTGATTCCGAGGCCGATATCTCGGATGTTTCCCTTCTCCTTCAAGTACTGGCTCAAAAGATTGCAAGTTTGAGCAAAATTGGATTTCTGGCCTGAGTTTGACATGTTTGGAATTGATGAAGATCTGTTTAACATCTCAGGGGAAGAACTCATATGACGAGGTAAAAGACAAGCACAGAAGCTCTCAGTCCATAAACTTTGAATATGCGTATGAAAAAAAGGGATATATAGAAGATGAAGATGAGTGAAATCTTTTAATCAATTATGATTGCTGGTGGGCACAAGTTGAAGACGATGAAGAAGAATATAAGATGTGAAGTGGAGGGTTCCTATGCACGTTCTTTGAACTTGAACAGTCTTTGATGAGTTGGCTCAACTTGTTGTTTAATCTATTAATAAATAGTTATTTTCAGTATTGATTTCAAGCACGTTTTTCTTGCATTAAAGAAAAGTAGGGGAGGAGGGGGCCTAGGGTAGACAAAATAATTACATAATTGGGAGACTTTTCTTTGCACCCCTGTAGTTTTTAGTGATTCTATTAGCCTCTATGACTTTAAGAAATTTCAAACAAATCTCTCAATATTCTATTATTCTTCTGTTAGTCTTAAATATTAATAATGTGGCTTAAGACTTACTTGTTAATATCTTGAAGACTGTATGATATTTTTTAAAATTGACGTAATTTTATTGTAAAAATCATTTTGATATTGTATTTAATAAGTTTTAATTAATAAATTTTTTATCATTTAATATAACATTGAAGAGTGTTAAACAATCTTAAACATGTTAATATGTGCCCTACTGAGACTACTCTTAATTATATTGATTGTTATTTGTTATATATATATATATATCTATACATCAAATTATTGTATAAATAGAAAGTCTATGATATATTTGATATATTATATCTTCATATTAATATGATATACTGTACAATCGTAAAGAGACATTTGGATTGCACTACCTTAGTAACTTAAAATGTCTCAATTCATTTTGGTTTAAAATTTCCAATAAAATAACAAACAATAAATAAAAATTTGAAAATATTAAGTTACCAAATATTCGAATCCGCATATTTACTTAAGATTGTATAAGTATATCACGTCACCATGGTAAAAAGAACATACCCAAAACTTTCTCTCTTATTAGTGATTATGTCATCACATCTTCACCATTAATTTTTGTTAATCTAAAGATCAAAATTTTATGTTAAAAAAGTGTAAATTTAAGAGGTTATCGATATGTATTAACATCAATACTAGTATTAAAAACAATAAACTCAAAGTTATTTTTTTTCCACACTAATTTTGTGGAACAATTAATGTTGAGTTGATAAAAAATTAAATGTAAGATGGACATTATATTAAATTTTTGGTATTTATATTAATTATTAAATAGCAGAATAAGAGGGGATATAAAAGTAGATTTTTTGAAACTATGGGGAATTAAAAAATTATTGTAAATCTTAGGAGCTAAGAAAACATCCCTTAATACAATAATATTATCTTTGGATTGGTTGGAGTGGATAGTCAAGGTTGAGGAAAGTGTTGAGTGGTTTCTTAGAATCAATTCTCAAATCTTATTAATATGTATTTTACATATGGCTGCCCTGCCCTTTCATGGTGGACCAAGTCTTTAACACAATAACCTACTAGGGTGATTAATTTTTATGTGATGTTGAACAAGTCATGGGGCATGAAATTGGAGTTTTGCTAAAAAGTATTAGTCAATAAAATATGTAATATGTTTGCATGCATATATACATACAATTTATCATTAGTTATAAAGAAAAATCGATGAAGATTCCCCTTAATTTAAGTTCTGACTTACATATGTAAAGTGTTATATTCGATTTAATCAACGGAAAAAATGTACTAAGGTAATTAAATATTGATTACACATGAAAAATAACTAATATGTTTCATCAAGTTTTTCAAAATTAAGATATTGACCGTCATCCATTCGTATATTAATTTCAAAAATGATAAACGATATAATCATGAACTGATCAATCAAAAGAACGTTTATGTGATCATCAAACAACTAAATTATTGATAAATCAAAAGCTTTTTTTTTTAATATAATAGAAAAGATTATCTTTTTGTAATGAAATTAACTTTAAGTGAAAGGGTGTGTTACAATCACCTTTAAGTATAGGGGTGGGTATTTTAGTCAATTTGCTTCAATTAACGGAGTTAACTCTCCGTTAACGATGTTAGGTAGCTCTAGTCTAGCGTCTCTGCCTTCCTTCCGTGCCGACACGGGACATGGGACCCACAGCGCGTAACAAAAGCGTTAAAAGCAAACGTTTCGGTCACGTTAGTTGTGAATATTCGCTTGACTTTGCCTATCGAAATTTTTGAATGATAAAGAGCACGTGTTAAACAATTCTTGCATAACGAGTGGCGAACCGGTCATTTCGCACGTCGAAAGCCCCCAGGATTCAACACGTGGCGGGATCACATGACTCTTGATGCGTAAAAGTTTGTTGGTAGATGACATGTGATTCGGTGCATACGAGTCACGTGTCATGCTTTTTGGAACACTGTTCCGGATATCTCGGTGTCGCTTGATTCGCACGTGTAAAGAAAGGTATTTGAGGTGAGGGGGGAGTGATTAGCTGTGAGTGTGAGGTGTCAAGTGACGTATGAATAATATTAATAAATTTCTAATTTCATTGCCTTTTAAAAAAAAAAAATGTTAGATGGAAAGCAAGAATTCAAAAAATCATAAATATCAGTTAATAAATGGTTTAACGAAAGAGTAATATTATACTAATAATCTTAGCAGATGATTGATATTATATTATTTATTATGAATTTTTAATATATTATTTTTTATAAATTATGAAGAATTATCAAAATTAAGGACACGATTTACAAAAAATTATTTTTTTACAAAATTTAAATATCATGATCATGAACTGATAAACTAACATTTTGTTTAGTATTTAATGCTCGACAATTCTTGTTGTGCTCTTGAAATATTTAATCTTTAGTACTCGACAATCAAAAGAACTTACGGATCTATCAATTTGTTGGTTTTGTAATCATGACATCTAATTTTTTGTAAAACATAATTATTTTAAAAGGATTAAAACTAATAATTACTATTAAACTATTGAAATGAATGATAGTGACCCTATATTAAGATAATCCTTTACCTTGCTTCAATTATGGTTTGTACATAAAAATCATGTGAGAAAACATAGGAAACATAGCACTTGCCTAAGATTAGATTTCAACAACCCACATGAATATCTTGCAAACCAAGACTCTCATCACTCTTTTGCCTTTTTCTGAACTATCAATGATTATATTTGTTTTATTATTTGACTATATTTTTTTTTAAAATAAAGGATAAAAACTCTATTTATCAAGCATATATATGTACATATATATTTGGTTAATGATTAAAAAATGAGTTTTCAGAATTTAAAACATATTTTGTGTTCATTTTGTAAACTATTTAAAAAGCGATTACGAGAACTCGATAATGAGTTAATTTCATTAAGTATTCTCTTGTTTTGGTTTAATGTTAAACGAAAAATCTAGTTTAAAAAAATTATCAATTTTCTTTATAATATTTTCAAAATTCATCGAAAACATCTCTATTAATGAATTTTGTCAATCTGTTTTGTTAACAAAAAAAAAAAAAAAACACCAATACAATAGATTTTTTCGAACTATTTACTACTAAAGAAATAAATTTTGTAAAACAAATAACTTAAAACCCTTATAAATGAAATTCAACAGATCATTTTTATATTTCCGTTAACAAATAATTTAACAAAATCTCTTAATAAAAAACATCTAATGAAAACGCGTGACGGTACTCAATGAAATCAAATAATTTAATAGCCAGAGAATGTGGATCCAAACTAATTGATCACAATTACTATTAATTTACGGATATTATCAAGTCAATAATATAATAAATATTGTAGCCGTAGCTTTTTGACCGACAAAAATGATGCATTCTTTTGGACTAAACAATAGTTGATTTAAAAACGTGGGCGTGCCTTTGATTTTCTAATATTTAGTTGGGAGAAGACGCAATACAATTTATTGGGAGTTCATGAATCAAACCAATTGGATTGGTCAAAAGCAAAATTGGTCCATCACATGATAAAATTGCTGTTCGAATTTATATTGTCAATTTCATTTGGTAATTGCAAGCAACAGCTGGTGATGATGGAGATATTTTATATCTTTTTTAATATTAAACGTGTTTACTTTGGTGTGGAAAATGCATATATTAATTAATTTAATTACCCATCTCACCAAGAAAAAGAAATTGAAAGGTGAGTAGTCCAAGAAGTACTAGCACCATTCATCTTGTCTGGCACACATTTTTGTGATTTGAGCATCAATACCAACTGCTAAATCTAATTAATGATAAAATCTAGCTATGATTAGATGTTGATTATCAACTTCACAACGTTATTAAAGAGACAATATAACTTGTTTTTCTTATAAACCATCACGATTGTCTCTCTTTTACAACACTAGATAATATTACTAGTCTATGATAGTAATTATCTAATTTTTTTCATCTAACCTTACGTCTAATGTGACATAATATCATTAAATATCATATCATTATTATAATTTTATTTATTATAAAATTTATTATTCAATGATATCATGTTATATCAAATTATATAAAGATGATTATATCTTTAGATTGTATACGTAATATTACTTATTTATATATTAGAATTTTAATCTTCTAGTTATCGATGGATGATAACCGTTGCTAGGTAGGCTAGCATCTTGTCATGCAGTAGAGGCCGAGTTGGCTAAGTCACAATCGTAATAGTAGCATATGGATGATAGATTAAGAAAATAATCAGATTAAGAAAAAAAAAGGACATAACCGTAATAGATTCGATTGCCTAATCCTAAAAATGTCTTATCACTTTGTTGCTTATGGAAGACTTGGTCTTTTTTCATAGTTCTATCATTCTAGTAGTTATCTTTGCTATTTGTATCATGTGTCAAAAGAATTAGGTTAGAACTGTGTAATGACCTCTTAGTTAGTTTCCTTTCATTTCGCAATACCCTATTTATAGATAAAGTTATTTTAACGTGTATCTTAAGAACAAAGATTAAACATATTGAATTTAGTTATTTCCTTTCATCATTCTAATAGTTTGATTTGTTATTTACAATGTTACTATAAAAAAAAATGGCCTACAACTTCTATACATAAGGGGTACTTGCAAAAATGATTAAATTAATGGATTTTGCTAAATTTTAATTTTCTTGCAGAAAATTTTGATGCCATAACTCATCAAGCGCTCGAATTATTCTTACAGACACAATTCGATATTCGACACACCTAAATGTTGTCGGATATATTAGATTTTATCATCAAACACTCAAAGTAGATTATTAAACACTGTTGAACATGTTCAACGTTGAACAAAGGGTTATGATATGAAAATTTTTCAGACGCAAGTCATAACTCAAACAGTGTCTAGAATTTCGGTATATTACCGTAGTTATTTCTATATATAAACTCTTTTTAGTTAGTTTCCTTTCATTTTCTCGAAATTTTTTTTTGCATTTTATTTTAGAAACTTTTGGGAGAAATTATTCAATCTGAAAGCTTTAAGAGATAAGATAAGATTATCACAAGCTTCCGTTTTTAACATTCTTAACATGTAACCTTATAAATATCATGAAATTGATTAAATAATTAGTTGAGTATTTTTCTTTTCTAGAATCGGAAGGTTGACCATGCAACGATTCTAGAAAAAATATTGTTTGATTTAATATGAGTTGAAGGCGATCTATTCGATATGATTCTAGAAATTTATTATCTAATCATCAAGAGAACCATTCAACAATCGGAAAAGAAGTTCAAACTTTTGAGAATTTTATTTTCTTTTACATTTTCTTACTCAATTTAATATGTATTATTGATGCAGCAGAACAATTCAACATAATCAAGAAAATTGTGTGTTGATTTTTTTGTTATTATTTCTACAATCAATTATTTACAGTTTATTAAAATTATATCCTAAAAATTGATTAATTAATTTTTTAAATGAAATTAGTAAAGTCAAATAAGTGCAAACAGTTAGATTCATTTGACTTTGACCCAATCAAACTTTTGGGCCGAACCAGGCCTATTTTCTTTTGCAGATTGTTGCTAACCACAGTAAAAAAATTAAGCACCTCCTGAAAATACACAATGTATTTTTTATATCCTTGTTTTAATAAATCTTTTTAAATATAATTTGATATTCAGTAAAGCTTAATTTTTATTAAATATAATATTTTTATTTAATATCATGATATCTTATTTATGAGTTTAAAAATAACTTATAAATAATATAAAAAATTTAATAAATTAATAATTGATTACATCAAAGGTTAAAATTGAAATAAAAAATTTTAATCATAAATTTCTAATTTCATTGCTTTTTTTTTTTAAAAAAAAGCAAGAAGTTAATGAGGTGAGGGGGGAGTGATTATCTGTTAGTGTGAGGTGTCAAGTGACATATGAAATATATTAATAAATTTCTAATTTCATTGCCTTTAAAAAAAAAAAATGTTAGATGGAAAGCAAGAATTCAAAAAATCATAAATATCAGTTAATAAATGGTTTAACAAAAGAGTGATACTATCCTTACAATCTTCGTACAAGATTGATATTATATTATTTAGTAGATGATCATAAACCGATAAACTAATATTTTGTTTAATTTGTAACGCTCGACAATTTTTTTGCGTCCCCTGAGATGGTGATCTTGAGCACTCCACAATTAAAAAATACCTAGGGATCTATCAATTTATTGGTTTTGTAATAACAATATCTAATTTTTTAAAATATAATTATTTTTCAAATTCCCCTAATTATGATTATTTTTTTAATTTTTTCGTTACTTTTTATTTATCAAAGATATTATGTAACGTTGACTGTTTAAAGTTCTGTATATAAGTTAGTTATATATACGTAGAATCTCCGATCGTAATCTATTTGTTAATGAAAAAAATGATAAAATTATAAAGCAAATAGTTTATCACCTATATGTATTTCATAAATGGTTGCTAACTGCTCTAAATTTCTTGGGAGAATTTCTCCCTTCTTTATTGATCTTCTGCAAACGCATTTAATTTCTTAAATTTTCCGCGCAAAGCAGCAGCTTAATGTGATGTTTTTATTTTGTAAATATCCCACTAAATAAAAAACTAAAACAAAACCCCCAAAACTTCACTTCGTAAATTATCTTGAATTAATAAGAAGAATCACTATTCACCACCTAAAAATAAACAATACCTTTTTTATATCCCTATTTTAAGAAATATTTTTAGATATAACATGATATTTAGTAAACTTAATTTTTATTAAATATAATACTTTTATTAAAACTTAATATCATAATATATTATTTATGAGTTTAAAAATAACTTATAAATAATATAAAAGTTCAATAAATTAATGTTGATTATATTAAAAGTTAAAATTGAAATAAGAAATTTTAGTAAAAAATAAATAGAATTTTTTTCTTAAAATACAGTTTTATTAACAAGTCATAACAATCAAGAACATTTTTTTTTATTTCATAGTTAGTTTAATTCTATCAAATATTTATTGAGTTTTTTCATAAATAAATATATATACATATAAATCCACCTATTTATTGGTTTCTTCACAATTGATTGATATAAATATAGATTATATTATTTAATTCTATGAGAAATTTAATTTTATGTAATTATTAATTTTAAAAAATTATATTATTTTATATATGAAGGTAATATGATTTTTTTAAATAAAAAAGTTTCACAAGATTTATTTAAATTTTAATAGTTTGAAAATTCTGTTATATTTTTTTCTTAAATTATAGAAATACATCTCTTTAAATTTATTAAAATAATATTTTTTCATTTATTTCCGATTAAAATTTCTTATTTCAATTTTAATATTTGATATAATCAAGCATCAACCTATTTTTCATGTAAATTAAAGATAATGGAAAGATAATAGAAGTTAAGTTTCGAGGGTATGATACTAATTTTCTAATTAGTGGGATGTTTGTCCAGATATTTTTTTTTTTTTTTTTTTTATATGGACTGACGACTATATTGACTTGGAAGCAAACCGATTTAACGCACTGCAAAGAAAGGGTTCAAATCCTTGTAGTTAGCTTTAGTATCTCATGCATGGTTATTTTAAGTAATTGAAAGGCATGCATAGCAAGCAAAATGGAATTCAGCTAACTGTCCTTTTATCTTTTTGTTTATCTGTTCACAGATATATTCCTCTGTGCTAATTAATTGTAGAACAGATATCAAATTCCATTTTGCTTTTTTTTTTTAAATTAAGCTTGCAGCTGTTATCAAAGTATAATATACAGCTTGGGGAAAAGGAAAATAATTTGCATTTTAATTAGCCTCAGGAAAAAGCAAAGCAAAGAATTTACTTTTGCATTCATCAAGTAAGCATAAAGGACAAGGTAGGTATCCTACAAGACTAAGTTAAAGATCACAAGAATTATTATATCAATCTTGTCCAAAATTTCTTATATATTTAATATCTCATCAATTTCTTCTCTTTACTTTGCATCTCATTCATTCATTATTCACCATCTGATTCTGAGTAATGGCAGCCAAAGCAATTCTTTCTGTTTTCTTGGAGCAGCTTGCTTCCATCACTTTTCAGGAGGCAAGACGACAGGTCAGCCTAGTTGGGGACGTCAGGAAAGAGGTTAAAAGACTTACCACCAATTTTCGAGCTATTCAAGCCGTGCTCGTCGATTCAGAGCAGAGACAAGTGAAGGACGTGTTGAGGAAATCACACAAATAAATTTGATAACGGAGTTCAGCCAATTATGCCTACGTCTCCGGACCTGCTGCAGATCG
>JANLJB010002663.1:0-15754 GCA_026212285.1 Bursera cuneata
AACGGGTTGACAAAAGTATATGAGAGGTAATAATAAATTACTCCAAACACCTATCCTAAGACGAAGAAGATCCTTATCCCAAACAAAATCTCAATCTCATCTGCCAACACCTAGATAAAATACTAATTTAATTCTTTGGACGACAAGATATCCAAATAAAATTTCTTCAAGTCAGGTAATCATTAAATGACTTAGTTTTTATAAAAAAAAATGAAAGTAAAAAAAAAAAAAAAAGGCCCAGGATACTATCTATCATACAATGGAACATTGATTGTAGTCAATGAGTGGCTGATAGTTAATATCCCATTTATTTTTCTATCCCTTTCTTCCTTTTCATCTATGCCACACAAAACCTAAATCTCTAAACTGTACAACCACATCCAATCGTGTATATAAGATTCAAGTAATTTTTTTTTTAATAATTGCGTGTAAAATTTTTTAAAAAAAATTTCATTTATGGTTAATAAATAGTTATACCATGAAAAGTTAATTTGGAAATTAAGTGGAGTTTAATGAAAAAATAACATCAGTTAATAAATTTAAAAATATAATTTTTATTTACCAACTCAATAAATTTTTAATTAATATTGGTTTAAAATATAATAAAAATAAAGTTTGTACGTCATATTTTTAAATTAATTATTTACTTGCTCGTAGGCATGATCCTTAGATTCTTTGCGTAATAGATGAACTCAAAGTCTTTTAATAATCTTCCTTTGGTGTACGAGTAAACTCCACAAGTCTTCCCAAGGGTGGGGCTTATT
Organism: Bursera cuneata; assembly: GCA_026212285.1. Taxonomy (NCBI): domain Eukaryota; kingdom Viridiplantae; phylum Streptophyta; class Magnoliopsida; order Sapindales; family Burseraceae; genus Bursera; species Bursera cuneata. The sequence goes on from JANLJB010002663.1 coordinate 765, forward strand.
CTATATATTAAAAATAAATTTTCATACGGCAGAAAATGATTGAAAGGACATGGTGGGGGATCAAGAGTATGACTAGTCTAATAACACCAAACAAATTAGAATTAAATTTGTATTCTTAAATCAATATGTTAGTAATTTTAATTGTGTTCTTGATTAAAAGCAATGGTAAAGATATGCAGATACTATATTTGTTTGCCATTAAATTTAAATTATCAGGTAAGAAATCTTATTAAAAACCATAATCGTATTAAAAGCCACCATAGTGGGCGTTGCGTTGCTCACTAGTTCTAGTCTGTGTTATATAAATGATTACGTTGAATATAGGGTATATATAGAATATAATTACAAAGCTTTAATATGAAGAATGATTGATGAATGCATTAGGTTATGTTAGATATATGAGTTACTATCTTACTCACCTGTACCAAACCAAATAGCCAGCTGAGACGGTTTGACAACGGATTCTGCTCAGAGTTGCTATTGAAATTAATGAATCTTAATTATTATAGATAAGGTAAAAATTCTGATAAATTATGTGTGATAAGCCTTGAACGTTTTGGAGCGTTATAGCGAAGGTGTAAAATCTAATTCATATAAGTTTCAAACATAATAGATTTGAGTCATTGATTTCAAATTACTATTAGATAAACTGGAAAGATATTAGGATATAAAATAAAAGTATTTAATAAAAGGGTAGGCTATTTGCATGCAAAAAAAAATATTACGAACACCTTTTAAAAAAACAATATTACTAAAATATCCCTTTAATAATTTATCAATATAAGTACAAATTATATAATTAAATAATATAATATTATTCTTTATACCAATCTTAACTTGAATCCTGATTTTTTATTGGAAAATTCACAAGAAATGAGTAAACATTAACATTCATATAAATCAAATAAAATTTATAAAGATTCAAGAAATAAATAGGTTTTTTTTTTCCTTCTCTTTTTTTAGTTACCATATGGATGGTTTTATGCGTACATAATTTCTCAGAGATTGTGAAATCAAAATAAATAATGAGTAATTATCATTGACCACCCCTACCTTTTTTTCATTTTTTCACTCATATGGGACGTTTGCCCTTTTTCTCTTCTCTCATCCTTAAGTTTTGAAAAAATCTCTTCTCAAGTCCTCTAGTTAAAAATTCTATTAGTTAACAGCTATTAACCTCCATATTTTAATAAATTTACCATTTTACCCTTACTAAGACATAAAAAATTACTAATTTTTTAAAGACATATTAAGTTAAATGATCAAATTACCCCTGAAATAAATACTAATATATGTTAATATTGTCCATAAAAAATTAATTTTAATATGTCTTAAGATAATTTGATCATTTAATTTAATATTATCTTTTAAAAATTAAGTCATGTTTTTATATATGTTAACTAACAGAATTTTTAACTTGAAGACTTGAGAAAAGATTTTTTCAAAATTTAGGGATGAGAGAGGGAAAAATGATAAACATCTCATATGAGTGAAAAAATATGAAAAGATAGGGATAGTCAATGATAATTACTCAATAAATAAATAACCATGTTTGTGGGTGTTGATGGTGGATTGCTATTTGTTGAAATATTGGTGGGGATGAGAGTAATTAAAATTTCTTAGAAATGGCTTGCTATTTGATTAAAGAAGTGGTTTAGACGTTTCCAAGGCGGATAAAATTAAGATTCACAACCACAATCCAATCGTGTAGATAAAATTCAATTGAAATTTTAAATTTTTATTATTATCTAAATCCCTAAACATCGCAACCACCCTCCAATTATGTATATAATATTCAAGTAATTTTTTATATATATATATAATTGTATGTAAAAATTGTTTTGAAAAATTCCATTTATGGTTAATAAATAGTTATACCATGCAAGTTAATTTGGAAATTAAGTGGAGTTTAATGAAAAAATAACATCAACTTAAACTTTTAATAGAATAAATAAAAAAATATTATTATTATTTACAAACTTAATATTTTTTAATTAATATTGATTTAAAATTTAATAAAAATAAAAATTTGTACATCATCTTTTTAAATTAATTATTTAATTGCTTGTAGGCATGATCCTGAAATTATTGGCGCAATAGACGCAATAGACTTTAATAATCCTCACTTGGTGTATGGGTGAACTCTGCAAGTCTTCCCAGGGGTGGGGCTCATTCTATTTATTAAAAATAAATTTTCATACTGTATAGAAATGATTGAAAGGACATGGGTGGGGACCAAGAGTGTGGCTAATCAAATAACATCAAACAAATAAGAATTAAATTAGTATTTTTTAATTAATATGTTTAATAATTTTAATTGTGTTCATGATTAATTAGCCGATTGTTATAAAATAATAAATTACTATAAGTGGATCCTACCACTTAATTATTATAAATATTATATAAGCGATCGCATAAATTATGAAGACGATTACTAAATGCGTAGGTTATGTCAGGCATGTGAGTTACTCTCTCACTCACCCGTTGATGTTGACCAAACCAAACAGCCAGCTGAGACGGTTTGGTAACGGATTGTGGCTAAAGTTACTAATGAAATTAACGAATCTTAATTATTATAGACAAGGTAAAAATTCTAATAAGTTATGTGTGATAAGCCTTGAACGTTTTGGAGCATAATAGAAAAGGTGTAAAATCTATTTCATTTAAGTTTCAATAATAATAGATTTGAGACATTGATTTCAAATTATTATTAGATAAAAAGGAAATATATTAGGATATAAAATAAAAGTATTTAATAAAAGGGTAGGCTATTTGCACCCAAAAAATATATATATATATTATGAACACCTTTTAAAAAAACAATATTACTAAAATATCCCTTCAATAATTTATTAATATAAATACAAATTATATAATTAAATAATGTAATATTATTCTTTGTACTAATCTTAACTTGAATCCTGATTTTTTATTGGAAAATTCACAAGAAATGAGTAAATATTAACAGTCATATAAATCAAACAAAAATTATAAAGATTCAAGAAATAAATAGGTTTTTTTTTTCCTTCTCTTTTTCTAGTTTTAACATATGGATGGTTTTATGCGTATGTAATTTCTCAGAGATTGTGAAATCAAAATAATTAAATAACCATGTTTGTGGGTGTTGATGGTGGATTGATATTTATCTGCATATTGGTGGGGATGAGAGTAATTAAAATTTCGTAGAAATGGCTTGCTATTTGATTAAAGAAGTGGTTTAGACGTTTCCAAGGCATATAAAATTAAGATTCACAACCACCATCCAATCGTGTGGACAAAATTCAATTGAAATTTTAATTTTTTATTATTATCTAAATCCCTAAACTTCACAACCACCCTCCAATTGTGTATATAAGATTCAAGTAATTTCTTTTTATATATATAATTGTATGTAAAAATTTTTTTGAAAAAATCCATTTATGGTTAATAAATAGTTATACCATGCAAGTTAATTTGGACATTAAGTGGAGTTTAATGAAAAATAACAACAATTTAAAATTTTAATAGAATAAATTTAAAAATATATTATTATTTACGAACTTAATATTTTTTTTAATTAATATTAGTTTAAAATTTAATAAAAATAAAACTTGTACGTCATCTTTTTAAATTAATTATTTAATTGCTTGTAGGCATGATCCTGAAATTCTTGGCGCAATAGACTTTAATAATCCTCATTTGGTGTTTGGGTGAACTCTGCAAGTCTTCCCACGGGTGGGGCTCATTCTATTTATTAAAAATAAATTTCCGTANTTGCCCCGAAATGATTGAAAGGACATGGATGGGGGATCAAGAGTGTGACTAATCAAATAAATCAAACAAATTAGAATTAAATTAGTATTTTAAAATCAATATGTTTAANTAATTTTAATTGTGTTCTTGATTAATTAGCTGATTGTTATAAAATATTAAATTATTAAGAGTGGATCCTACCACTTAATTATTATAAATATTACATAAGCGATTGCATAAATTATGAAGACGATTACTGAATGCGTTAGGTTTTGTCAGGCATGTGAGTTACTCTCTTACTCACCCGTTGGTGTTGACCAAACCAAACAGTCAGCTGAGACGGTTTGGTAACGGATTCTGGCTAAAGTTACTATTGAAATTAACGAATCTTAATTATTATAGACAAGTTAAAATTCTGATAAGTTATGTGTGATAAGCCTTGAACGTTTTGGAGCATAATAGATAAGGTGTAAAATCTATTTCTTTTAAGTTTCAATCATAATAGATTTGAGTCATTGATTTCAAATTATTATTAGATAAACAGGAAATATATTAGGATATAAAATAAAAGTATTTAATAAAAGGGTAGGCTATTTGCACCAAAAAAAATATTACGAACACCTTTTTTAAAAAAAGTAATATTACTGAAATATCCCTTCAATAATTTATTAATATAAGTACAAATTATATAATTAAATAATGTAATATTATTCTTTATACCAATCTTAACTTGAATCCTGATTTTTTATTGGAAAATTCACAAGAAATGAGTAAATATTAACAATCATATAAATCAAACAGAATTTATAAAGATTCAAGAAATAAATATGTTTGTTTTTCCTTCTCTTTTTTTAGTTTTAACATATGGATGGTTTTATGCGTACATAATTTCTCAGAGATTGTGAAATCAAAATAAATAAATAACCATGTTTGTGGGTGTTGATGNGTGGATTGCTATTTGTCTACATATTGGTAATTTTTCAATAAATTTACTATTTTACCCTTATTAAGACATAAAAAATTAGTAATTTTTCAAAGATAATATTAAGTTAAATGATCAAATTACTCTTGAAATAAATACTAATATGTGTTAATATTGTCCATGAAAAATTAATTTTAATATGTCTTAAGGTAATTTGATCATTTAATTTAATATTATCTTTTAAAAATTAAGTCATTTTTTTWATATATGTTAATAAGGGTAAAATAGTAAATTTATTGAAATATAAAGGTTAATAGATGTTAACTAACAGAATTTTTAATTGGAGGATTTGAGAAGAGATTTTTTCAGAACTTAGGGATGAGAGAAGGGAAAAATGGCAAACGTCCCATATGAGTGAAAAAATAAGAAAAGGTAGGAATGGTTAATGAAAATTACTCAATAAATAAATAACCATGTTTGTGGGTGTTAATGGTGGATTGCTATTTGTTTGCATATTGGTGGGGATGAGAGTAATTAAAATTTCTTAGAAATGGCTTGCTATTTGATTAAAGAAGTAGTTTAGATGCTTCCAAGGTAGATAAAATTAAGATTCACAACCACCATCCAATCGTGTGGATAAAATTCAATTGAAATTAAAATTTTTTATTATTATCTAAATCCCTAAACTTCGCAACCACCCTCCAATTGTGTATATAAGATTCAAGTAATTTTTTATATATATATAATTGTATGTAAAAATTGTTTTGAAAAATGCCATTTATGGTTAATAAATAGTTATACAATGCAAGTTAATTTGGAAATTAACTGGAGTTTAATGAAAAATAACATCAATTTACATTTTTAATAGAATAAATTTAAAAATATTATTATTTTTACGAACTTAATATTTTTTTAATTAATATTGGTTTAAAATTTAATAAAAATAAAGTTTTGTACGTCATCTTTTTAAATTAATTATTTAATTGCTTGTAGGCATGATCCTTAAATTCTTGGTGCAATAGACTTTAATAATCTTCATTTGTTGTATGAGTAAACTCTGCAAGTCTTCCAAAGGGTGGAGCTCACTCTATTTATTAAAAAGAAATTTTCGTACTGCACGAAAAAGATTGAAAGGACATGTGTGACGCCTCGGAACCCCTTATACAGGAATCTCGAGGGCCACTGTGTAAATAAATGAAATAAAATCAAAACATGTACATTTGAAAACTAGTTACAAATTTTTTTTTAAAAAACAGACGCATAAAACAGACTCGTAGACACTGACTCACAACTCACCATGACTACCCGGACATGCCCAATACCATCCGAGATCCTCTATGTGAGCTCCGGATCACGTTGCTAGACTCCTAACCTCGGGTACCTGTGGAGGAAGGGATGAGCAACACAGCCTAGTAGGAATTCCTATGACTACATAGTTCCATAACGTTTTAAAATCCAAGCATGCATCATGCAACACGCATACATCATATACAATCATTTGACTTCTCATACACAAGTATACCCATTTCACTCTCAAAGTGTCCATACAATCACAAAGGTAAACAATCACTCCACAAGTTTCCAATCTAATCTCAACTCGTAAATTCTGAGTTCCGCTGTGCTACTTTGATCTCAATCTCTCTCTGAACATGCACACTACCAACCTGCGCTTCCAATTTCTCAACATGCTGTCCACTGGTGACACTGCCGTCTACCCACACCAAATCTCTATCATACTAAACTCAATGAAACTGTACTAGTCCAACATCTAAGCATCTCAAAGTGTGCACTCATAAACAACGTATGACCCGAGTTCCTAAACTGAACTCAACCACACGAAATCTAATCATCATCTATTTCACCTTTTTCCTTCTCAGCTACTCACAAACAAAACATCCCAAATTTCTGTAGTTTCCAATCGATCACTAACTCAGCATAGCCACTTAGGCTCTCTACCGTACACAATCTGTATGCTCACACATGCCTATCATCCATCCAGTTCCTTGTTTCACCCACAGGGATTCTTTTCTCTTCTCTAATCTATTCCACGGATGTCCATCACCTCACGTCAACACGTGAGTAACCAATCTCACTCTCAATTCCAGTTCAACTCTCAAGGGTTGAACAATCTTCATACTCTCACTACAAGCCAATATTCAACAATCACCTAACCAGGTTCTCATCACAATCCGGGCATCTCTCTCATCACTTTCTCATTATCATCTCTATCCATGCCGACCATAACCTCGGCTCATAGCACTCACCACATCACTCATGGCCCAAACACACTCATCTCCCTCACTACCTGGAGGGTCACAATCAAAGATCATATATCCATGTCGGCTCATTTTCATACACTATCATGACAACATTTCATAAGTCTGACATCTCAAATGCATGTACACCACACGTACACTCCATCCATGCATGCAAAGAACTGTTAGTTACCACACATTCCTACTGGACACAGGACTCAACTCCCTTTCCTAACCACCCTACCCATACCCTAGGTCCACAGTGTAGAGCCCGTGCTCTGATATCACTTTGAATCTCCTTTTTCCTGTAGTTACCAGAAGTACCCCTAAACTCAACGTCGCGGTTTCCTCCAATACCGCTCAACACCACAGAAATCCTCACAATATGCTATCTTAAACTAGTCTGATAGCTCTCACAACACACAACTCAACCAATCAGGAGGCGATCTCTCCAATTATCCCAAAAATCCACATCTCATGCGTTCCACATTTCCTCTCAAACCCAGATGGTACATCTCAACTTGCCATTCGTCTGGGGGTGAAAGCATCACTAAACCTCATCCACGTGTCTACCACTCGTAGACCCTACCAAAACTAGACAATGAATCTCTGGTCTCAGTCCGACACCACAGAAATTCATATCCCGTATGACACTTTAAAATCCTTAAAAATCTGAAAGATCCCAAACGACGCCACGGCGTAGACTATTTCATGCCTTGGCACAAAATCACGCCCCGACGTGAAACCCATTTCACGCCTTGGCGCGAACTCTCTGACTTCTTGCACCCAGTTTCAATTTCTACACCTGTTCTAGTTTCTAATCTCATCTAAATTTCATCTAACTCTTACGCAAACACTCCCACTGCATCATCTCACAATCTAACCCGCGCAAAGGAGTACCCATGTATACCATACCACTCAATCCATGCAGTGGTATCACTAACACAAAAGCTGAAGTCAATCTAACCTTCAACTTAGGAAGAGTTTACTCTCAAGCTTCATCCCCCTCATACCTCATTCCCTTCCAAGTCAGTTCAATCTTCCAAGCAGTCCATCAGGAGTAATCCTCAACAATTCACTAATCATATCTCATGAGACCTAGGAAACTATGTGTCTCGAACATATTTTCCTTCGCTCTAAATCTCACACTGTCTCTATCTCCGACAGTTTCACTGAAATTCTCCTGTTGACAACACATTTCATCTTCGTCAACCACAACTTTGGTAACTACCCAAAGCGACTCAAAAGTCAACCGCCACTCAATCTTAGTATCACTTCTCAACCCAATCACCCTGTAATCTGCGTATAACTAGTACTACCGAAACTGAGCAAGCATTACCCGATATCCTAACCAACCCATCATACATACTCAAACATACATATATAACACAATATTTCATATATTCAACAAGCATACGATAATCAATCATTAACATGCAAACATAAAAGTACACATTCTAGTCCTTAAGCCAACCATCAAGTAAATCACATGGACATCAAAACGGAATGAAAATGCGTAGACGGAAATCCCTACCTCGACATCTGAACCATAGCTCCCGGACCTCTTTCTCTCTCTATTTCTCATCCGTACCACAAATCCATGCATCCCAACTGTCCCGGATGAGTCCTCAGAGTCACGGGGTCGTAGCCATACAAAACGATAACCGGGGGTTAAAAAGATATTATACACATCAGGGACGTTACCGTAAATCTATAAACTATACTTAAAATAACCAAGCGAGGGCGAGATTACTAACCTGAAAACCATTGGGACTCCTTACATCGTCACACGTAACAGGGGGTAAATTGTCAACATCTAAAACAGTGGGGGTGCATCATGGGGGTGCAACTGTCAAGTCAGCAAGGTGAGGGGGTCGACTGATATTTACCAACTCAATCGTGTTTCACGGTTTATCATCGGAGAAGACGATTGATGGTTGGGAATGGGAAACGGAGGGTACCACTATGATCGTCTCGACGAATGGAGTTTGCTCCAACCAACGCCGACCGCAACCTACGGTCGGAAGGGCAGATCGACAAACGACAAGGCATAGGCTGTCAGGCCTCGTTGCTGACGATCCATGCAATGGACCGACAATCAGAGGCCACCCTCTGAACCAACTTACCGAGACAAAGCATTCGTCACCAGTGTCGGGGGCTGGCGACGTTGAAATCGATCGATAGCAGTTGACGTAGGCGAACATCTCCGGCCTGATCTACGACGTTTCCAACACCAGACAAGAAAACAGCCACCACCATGATGATCAACCGGTTGAGATTGTTCCATCGCCATCGGCCATGGCGGCTAACTCACGGGAATGCGAAGGGTCACCGAAAGAAAGCAGTGAGCATGCCTTCTCCAGCGAATAAGGGTGCTTCTACAACTTCCTGAATAATCTGGCCTCCTATGCAGTTTATATAGACTTTGGCTCTGGGGGTCTTTCTGTAATTTTCTAAACCTTCAACGATTGTGAATCCCGACCCCAAAGCCTCAGCATCTCATCGCCGACTCACCCTCATCCATTTTTCATCAACGTGATCCTCAAAATGTCACGATCAGGCACTAAAACAAAAAACCCACGAACTCATGTAAAATTATATTTTAGTCCACTTTCCCGAAAACCTCTAAATACTCATATACACGATGTCATCACGTCCGTGTCATCCCGTATACGTCACAAATACGTCATATCATGATTTTTAACTTTAAAATCTTTCACTTACACCCCTAAATCACTATTTCCAGAAATCCGAGTTACCATAATCTACCCTCCTTACAAAAATAGCTCAAGTGGTACTCATGTTAAACTGAGATCGCCTTTAAGGGGTCTCAGGTTCGAGTGTGGGGGACGCATTCCAGTGGGGAGCAAATCCTTGAAGCCTTAGCCCAGTGGAGGGCGGGCTAAAGAGGACAATACATTGAGGGGGTATGCCCATATTGGGTGGACCCTGGCCTACCGATGAGGCTAGATGAGCCTGAGGGTAACAGGCCAGTCAACAAGCGGGTGAGGGCCTGGATCGGCTAGTGGGCCCAGGTGTGCGCCATTAGAGATTCCACTAGCTCAAGTGATACTCATGTTGAACTGAGATCGCCTTTAAGGGGTCTCAAGTTCGAGCGTGGGGGACGCGTTCCAGTAGGGAGCAAATCCTTGAAGCCTTAGCTCAGTGGAGGGCGGGCTAAAGAGGACAATACGTTGATGGGGTATGCCAAGTGTTGGGCGAACCCTGGCCTACCGATGAGGCTGGATGAGCCTAAGGGCAACAGGCCAGTCAACAAGCGGGTAAGGGCCTGAATCGGCTAGTGGGCCTAGGTGTGCACCACTAGAGATTCCATAACATGGGTGGGGGATCAAGAGTATGACAAGTCTAATAACACCAAACAAATTAGAATTAAATTAGTATTTTTAAATCAATATGTATAGTAATTTTAATTGTGTTCTTGATTAATTAGCCAATTGTTATAAAATATTAAATTATTAGGAGTGGACCTTACCACTTAATTATTATAAGTATTGCTTAAGTGATTACGTAAATTATAAGGACGATTGTACATGTAATAATGTAAATAGTAAGAGTAATTATGTAAATTTACTATATAAATAGTGAAAGAGACTTGCCTGTAAATAGCAGCGTCCTCCCCTCTCGTATCTACATCCAAGAAGTGAATGATTCTCTCTTCTCTCTCATTTTTATTAAATTTCTATGTAGTCCCCAAGCTTTAGTTATTTTACGTTACACCCCTAGTTGTAATATATCACTATAGTCCCTCAATTTTAATTCTTTGCATATATATCCTCAACTGAACTAAATTATTAGGCCATTTATAACACATTATCAACACGAAGTTCTGCTCAAATTATTACAGGTATACATTTTATAAATCGCTATGATTAAGATCGTTATTATTTATCATATTATATTTGTTATAACTTATTCTTGTTAGTATGCTCTGTAGTTACCGCTATATTGGATCTTCCACATCAAAAAATAAGGATAGTGTTGAAATGATTGTATTATCGTTATGTTATTTAATTATCCGTTTATATTATTCTCTAGACTAGAAGTCTAGGCTAATTTCTAGATCATCAAATATTTTGATCTATAATATCCTTGAAGGATTATTAAATTCAAGAGTATTTTTCGGATCCAGATGAATCTCCAATTAGCAATTGAGACAAATTTGACTGAAAAACCTTTCTAAGATAATTTTATAACCTAAAGTTATGGAGTTAAAAGACAGTGAAATGTTATTATTATATTTCTAAGAAAGTTTTATAAAAAAGAATACAAGTCTAAAGAGATTAGGTTTTAAGTGGGACTGATGTGACCCCTCTGATCTTTCCTAGAGACTTTCTTAGTATATTTAATTTCAGAAACTGAAGTTCTGGACTATTTTAAAAAATAAAAGACCTTTAAGTTCTTATTTGGCTGTTGGAAGAGTACCCCAAAGGAGTATTCATTATTACTATGAGAAATCACAGTTTATCATTATTATTAAACAGTAAGAGAATATTTGCTCAAGAACCTGAAGTTCTAAATATATTTGAGTATTTATGACATGGCAATTAATTGATTATTATTTGTGAATGTACAGTTGCTAAAATGTCAAATTTGGGAAAGCATGAGTTTGAGCCACTTTTACATGATGGAGACAACTATTATGAATGGACAGAAGATGTCATACTCCATGAATCTTGGATACACGATTAAAAATGAAAGTACTGCATCCTTGTAGGATCAGTCTAAAGCTATGATATTTTTACGCCTTCACCGTGTTAAGAGATTGAAATCTGAATATATCAGTATTATTGATCTATTAATCTATTGGAATAATCTAAAGGAAAGATTTGATAAACAAAAAACGATAATATTACCAAGGGCTAGATTCCAACGAAATAATTTGAGGTTGCAGGATTTCAAAATGATTGGTGAATATAATTCAGCCATGTTCAGAATTGTATCTCAACTGAGATACTGTGGGCAAACTATCACCAAGGAGGATATGCTAAAAAGAACGTTATCTATGTTTTCCCTCTAATATGATCCTAATGCAGCAATATCGGAAATGCAACTTTAAAAGGTATTCTGAGCTGATATCATGCCTTTTAGTTACAGAGCAAAATAATGAAATCTTTTTGAAAAACCACCAACTTCGCCCCACTGGATCTACACCATTTCTAGAAGCAAATGCTGCAACTGGCTTGACAACATTCCCTGAAGTGAATGTTGCATCTAATAGCTATAGTAGTTATAACAGACGTGGTCGGGTTAGGAAGAAATTTCAATTCAAAGCTGGCCCCTCAAAGAATTTGAAGAACCACCTGAAGGGGAACAGACTTGAGCCGAAGCAAGAAAAAGAAAAAGGTCCACAACTCAGACCAAATAAAACAAATGAGAGCATCTGTTACAGATGTGGTGCTAAGGGACATTGCTCACATATCAGTCGTACGCCCAAGCATCTTGTGGACTTATACCAAGCCTTTATGAAGAATAAGGGCAAAGTTTTTGAAATAAATCTTGTTGATCAACTAGATCCCTCAAAAACTAGTTTTTTTTTCTTATTCACAATATATATTTTTTTTAGAACTTTTCAAATTGACAGTACTCTTTTACATCAAAACATAAACTAAACAAAGGTTGAACCTGTTCTCTATTGAACAGTTATCTATTACGTGGATAGAGTCTAGCCTAACCCAATTAGTGTAAGAAATTATGCAAAAAATATTCAACATCAAGATTGGTAATAAGTGAAAAATAAATCACATCACACAAAGAGACATAATATTTAACGTGGTTCGGCGTCAATTGTCTACATCCACGGATGAAGAGATAAATCCACTAGAACATAAATACAAAAATTACAAGAGATCACACACTAAACTTGGTATTCTACCCAATACCTAATATTAGAGAGCCCTGAAACTATTTCCAGTTTCACCTGCTCAATCCTGGAGAGCTTTAAAACTATTCCTCATTTCACCTGCTCCATCCCGGTATCATTTACATCTCTTTCTTCACTCTTTCCATATCCTTGTCTATACCAGGATGCTTATCCCTTATGTCTAGTCTATCTCTCTCATACTAGAATTGATTCTCAACCCCTATATTTATAGGTCAATATAATGATTATTTATTCCTAATAGGAGTAGGACTCATATTTATTATAAAACTCTATTTTCCTAGTCCTTTCTACTTTTCCTATATCTTGTAGAAGTCAACTTGAATTAGAAAATGAGCCACAATCCTAATAATTAGGGCATAGTTAAGAGTATTGAATCTAATGGATTTTTTTCCATCCCCCAATTTAATTTATGCTAATTGTTAGACGAATTATACCCCAGAGCATCACATTATGAATATATGCGGTATATTCGGATTTATGTATAAAGAAAATTGTATGTCTTTATCATTGTTTGTAATTGAATTACATTATGATAAATGTCCATATGATGTGAATATGAATGATTTGATTGTGAGACAGAAATCGATTCACTAAAATATTACATTATTAAAACGTCCCTGGTCGAAGTACTGTCAAGACAGGATATCTGCAGTATAGATAGACTAGTGTTATACTTGTATTGGTTATAGATGTATAACAATATGATTCTCACACATCTAAGTATCGGATACTTATGCAAGTATAGAAAGGAACATTGTTAGCCATTTAAATACAGGAACAGATTCACTGGACTCGACTCGATACAGAATCCCATTGGTTATCTATGAGTCTATGCGAGGTCCGCTCAGGGTAGGTGTAAGTAATCCTTAGACCTGAGACTTACACTGCCATCTNCTGGACTCGACTCGATACAGAATCCCAGTGGTTATCTATGAGTCTATGCGAGGTCCGCTCAGGGTAGGTGTAAGTAATCCTTAGACCTGAGACTTACACTGCCATCTCATTTAGAGATCGGTTTGCTTTCACACTTGCGTGAATAGCTCTTTCTTGGTTATAGAAACGCTCGTCATTAGGTGCACCGTGACCTATTTAGGAGTGGATGTAATGTCAAGATGGGACATATCACTTCGTATATATGGAGAAGATGTCACACCGGATTCAGCGACGATTAGTCAAAGTTCGGTCAGTACACAAGAGCGTGATGACGATTATTCTCAGTCACAGCTCATAAATGAGAATCGCACGACAAACGAAGATTTGAAATGTTCAGCGTTATTAGGAAAGACACGTTCCATCCCTAGACCATGTACGTGACATTTGATATAGGATTGAATTACATAGAACTACACCTGACAAAGGTTACGTAACATTACGTGCACTTTCGAAGAATTAAGGGGCTTGGTGCTTTTTTAGAAGCCAACCATGCCTTGTAGAGCATGGGCTCGAAACTTTATGTTCGAGAGTCGGTTGGTCCATGCGTGACGATTTACGGCTAACATATCCGAAAGCCTAATGGGTCGTACTTTGAAGATTTACCAATGACGGATTGACACGAGAGTTACGAGAGCGTTTTTCATCTAGGGTGAATGCTGTAAGCAGTGTTTTCTGCAATACTATTTATACATGGGCTTAAAAGATGCATGGGCCAATTTAATGGGTTGGATCATTAAATGGTTTTGGGTTTTGACATGTAAAATTGATTGGGTCCATTTAACAAAGGTTTGAAATGTTGCATTTAAACCCAAACCCAAATAAACCCATGGACAAAGGAGAGAAGAAATGAACTAGTTGGATTTAGTTGAATTTTGTCAAAATATCTTGGATAATATGGATGCATGTGATTGGTTGATTTTACTTGCACTACAAGAAATATAACTATTTACGGCAATATTTCACAGCGTTTTTTAAAAAAACGCTGTAATAATATATGAAAGGCAATCATTTACAGCGTTTCTTTCATAGAACGCTGTAGGCAATTTAGCAATTTTATTTTACAGCGTTTTTTAAACGCTGTAAAATTATGAAACTTTTACGGCRTTTAAAAAACGCTGTAAAATAAAATTGTGTATTAATTGTTACAGCGTTTTACAAACGCTTTAAATTTGTAAGATTTTACAACGTTCATTGAACGCTGTAAACCATTATGTTTTAATTAAAAAAAAACAATGTTTATTTCACG
>JANLJB010002666.1:0-14595 GCA_026212285.1 Bursera cuneata
GTTTAACATTAATATTTAAGTTTTTTTCAACATGAAAGCTCTTCGTAAACAGTCACCATCGTATTAATTACTGGTTTAAGTTATTACAAAATTTGAAGGGCTTAGCTTCATATCTTACGGGAAATACGAAGAAATAGATATGTCTAGATACTTTATTCTATGGAGAAAGAATCTAATTGATAGACGAAGTACCGTAAAGACTAATTCATCATGAGGTTTTTGGTCGATATCGATCCAATAAGAACTATTTATTTATGTCATAATATGAGATAAAAGTTAAAAATCAACTTATGTAATAGATTCTATCCCCTCTGCGGTGTAGCATCAGGTCCCAATCAGTAAGCTTTTCTTTCTTAGGAAAGAAAGAGATGGTGCAAATTATATGAAACTATATATTATAATTGTATGTTAGACTGTTCAAAGTTTAATGTATATGGTAGTCCAAGCCAACCAATTCAATCCTGATTGATATATTATTCGGTCCTATATAGTATGTTCTTATGGCACATTAATTACTTAACTGTTGACGAGATTATTGTACTCGACCATATCCAATTCCAAAGCCAATTACTTTTAATTAACTAATTATTAATTTGGATTTGACTTGAACGAATTCCAACTAAAATTCAGATTTTAATTCTAAAAACCAACCAGTCCTTGCCAATTAATACATCTTAATTTTAATAATAATAATAATAATAGCAATAATTTGGATGATATAGTTAAAAAGGGTATCATCCATGATTTTGAATACCCACTTCTATCAAGCTACGTGCTGCTTTATTAACTGGACTAGATAATTCACTCGGCGAAGTATGAGCTAATATAAATTCGTTCAAGTTTGTTTATATCAGATCTAGTCAGTCTCAAAACTTTTAACTCATCTAGATTAGATTTGGAGGGGAAAGCACAAAATATTAAAATTTGTAGCAGGTCAGTAACTTGAAATGTAAATAACACAGGAGAGGAGGAGAGGCATAATCGGCCAAACCTGAAGGAACGTAAAATGAAAATGTCAATCAGTTGAACAGAAGTTGAGGTTTTGTCAGGATGCAAATAAGTTGAGAGTTGACCAATTTACAGTTGCCTTCTGTTCATATTGTGCAAGAAGCAGCAGAAATTGTCATCTCTAAGCTGTTCATGCTGTTTGTTGCAATGCATGCTCAAGGGAAAAAGGCTTTAAAGACAGCCTACACTGCTGCTGACGAGTACCTGTACCGTGGTGTGGTGCAGCTTATTATTTGTGAGAATTATATATGTCAAATTTGCAAATGATTAGAGCAATCTTAGAAATTTTTGTAAGTCGAAATTTAAATTTTATATGAACAGAAATTTGTTTTTTTTTTTCCTCTCTTAGAAGTTAAAAGCAAATAATCTCAGGGTATTGACATATAAAAAACTAAAATTGGACCAACTAGCCAACTAAAACAAGTTAGGTGGGTACATTAGGTTTCAAGGACAACCCGAGCCCAGCCCAGCCGAACTGGGCTCGACCAAAGATTGTTGTCCAAGTCCAACTTACAATTTATAAGATTAATTATAACAGTCACCCACTAGGTTGCTAGTTACACCAATCCAATCATATATTCTTTTCTTATTTGAGGTCTTCACAAAAATAATCAAAATCATGTAAATTTTTTAAAATATAACAATTTTTATATATATATATATTTTTAAATATGGGTATCTGAGTCAACTTAAGCCTTCAAACCTTAGACTTGGAAGGAAATATATTTTCAAGTTCAAAATCTCTACTTTTAGACTAAAATTGTGGGGTCTTTTTTGTTCATATTCTTGATAAAATAAATATTTTAAATATAGGTTTAAAATGATATATTTGAAAAGTAATAAGCTCTTTTGACATCTCTTCATCTCTAAAGAATTATGTATTTTTTTTATGTCCATACAATTGTTTTTGTCTTTAAAAAAAGTTATCTCATGGAATCACAAATTTATTATAATGTATATTCTTCAAACATTATTAGCATTTTCTGAAAAAGTTGACATAAAAATAATAATTGTTCGAAAAGCATTTACGTGAATCCAGTGTAACCCACGGCCATGTCCATGTCATGTTCAACTTTGACTTTTGACCTCAAAATTCATAAGCTTAAAATGACAGATAAATCAACAGGCTGTCCTCTCCCGCCAGTACAAAACTTTTGGTGGGCTTTGTCACGTGCAAGTGCTTCTTTTCGGACCTGTGAGTTGTGATGTGTGCGTTTTGGGGTCCACTACATTACTTTAGCTATTCTAAAAAAAATAGCAGAACCCTTGGATCTGAAATCCAACGGATGATATCAGTCCTGTGAAAACTTCCGGTGTGTTTTGGGACTACGTTTAAGCGAGATCATGAGAGAGCTCTTACGCTGATTGGCAGAAGAAGCACCAACAAACAAAACCAAACTCTTCCACCTAGCCGGCTACACATGTAAGAAAGAGCACGTGCCTTTTGACTCCGATGACCTCGACGAGACGAAGCTTCTAAAAAGCCTCTTCTACCTCTATCAGCCCTAATCTGATGCAAGCAATAATTGGTGTTGGGTAAAGTCAATTTCAACCCCAATTCAAGTGATTCGCGAAAGAATCCAGGTGGGTTTTCGCTTCTTTTGCTTCTTCGATTTGCGAAATTTCATTTGATTGATTTTCATGTGTTTTTTTAGAGAATTTTTGGTTCTATTGTTGAAATTTTGTGAAATTATAGCTGGGAAGTGAAAATTTTGTGTTAAAGTTTGTACCTTGTTTGACTGTGATTTTACTGTTTATTGATCAAATGTGTAGAAGAGCATTTTAGAGAACGAGTGTCTAGATCAATTGTTATCTGCGTTTTGTTTAGTTTTTGGAATTTTGTAGTTGAGTTTACATTAGCAGCGACTGAAAATCACTTGTGAATAATGCAGATTATGTTAGGGTTTTGGGTATATTATTAGCTTTCATATTGAGAAGTTAAATGCTTTTTAGTTTCATATTTATTAGGTTTTGTGTAATTATATGATTTCTTTTTGCTTTGATAACAGTGAGCGATTTGGAAATCAAAATGCCGGCTTCTCGGCATTTTACTCGAGTGGACCTTCTGGAGATAACGTCTCAGATTGAAGAGAAGCTCGGGCGTGCAAAATTAGAGAAGTATTTTTATCTCCTCAATAGGTTTATTGATGCTAAGATTATAAAGCCAGAGTTCGATAAACTCTGCATTGCCACAATAGGAAGAGAAAATATGCATCTCCACAATCATCTTCTAAGATCAATTCTAAAAAATGCTTGCCTTGCAAAGACTCCTCCTCGTAAAATGAGAAAAGTTGAAGGCTCTTTTTGTGGTAAAAGGGCGAATAGGCATGGAAGTTCTCTTCAGTCACAAGGAAAAGATTACCCCGTATCCACTCGAAAAGGAAAGATACCAAGTCTTTCTGATTGCAAGTTTAAGGACCCTCCAAGCCCTCTAGGGCCTCATGGCCAGAGCCGTAGTATCACATGTGAAGAATCAATTGCTAAAATTCAAGAACAGCAGAGTGCTACGGAGTTGTTTTCTTTGGGTAGCAGACCCCCTGGCTCTGTGGAAGAAGGGGAAGAGGTTGATCAGGCTGCTGCTAGTCCAGGCATTTATAGTAGGAGCCCTGTAAGAGCTCCTCTTGGCATCCCAATGAACAGTAAAGGGATAAGGAAAGTCCAGAGTAATGTGTTGGCCACTACACCTTGTCACAGCAGTTGTGAGCTACCTGATACCAGTTCCCTAAAGAAGAGGCTGGAACAGAAGTTGGAGATGGAGGGATTAAAAGTCTCAGTAGATGGTGCCAATTTATTGAACAATGGCCTTGATGTTTTCCTGAAAAGATTAATAAAGCCTTGTTTGGAGCTTGCTGGTTCAAGGTCCTTGCACAGAAATATAGATGAAGGGAACTATCCTTCTGTACCCAAAGTGAATGGACTGTCACCTGTGAGATATATGGAGGAATCCAGCGGATCCATTTCTGCGTCGATGTTGGACTTTGAAATGGCAATGGAGTTAAATCCCCAAATTCTTGGAGAAGATGGGCCAACACAACGTGAATGGTTTGCTTGGGTTCGTCAGAAGCTTGATCTCTATGCTAACGGTGATCTTGACCATGAGGACTGCAGAAGTACATAAGTATAAAGGTTTCAAAGTTTTTGGATCTACTTGAGTAGATTGTATATAGCCTTAATGCTGATTGTTTCTGGGGGAAAAGGGTGGCATAGTAAAGTCCAAATATATTAACTCCTATTGGAATGTAGTTACGACGATTAGGCCTGTAGCTTTTGATAACTAATTGTTAACTAATGAATGTTTCCTTTTGTTTATATTTCTCTTCTCTCAAAGTTTTGAGGCCAGCGGCTATTAAATACGTTGCTTTAACGAATCTTTTATTATTATTATTTTTTATTTTCTAACATAATGTTGATTAACTTATTTCCCACATAAATGCTCTGTCTTTTTGTCTCATGGCTGCGTGGGAATGATCGATAATGTTTGTTTTAAGGAATTTCGGCTGGTACTTAAGCATGAGTTCCTTTTATTTTGTCAAGGATTTGAAGGCAAAATTTTTTGTATACACACTCGAGAGGCATAATTCTCAACTTAGACTCTTTTTTGTTTACTTGGTGTGTTGTTACAATTGTAGTTTAATTAACATGGACTAAGTTTTCTGTCACAGCCACTGTTAAATGCTTGACCTCATTAATCCTCTTTTTCTTTTTTCATTACTCTGTTGCGCTCTTAGTCTCAGTTTTACTTTTAAAGCTGGAAGCAAGTTCAGGTTAGTCATGAATTCCCAAAGCCATGTTGCATAGCATAGTATATGAGGGCATGCAATCCTCAATTCTGATTGAGCCTTAGTACCTAAGCACACCTCGTTGTGCATTTAGCTACTATGAGGCGTGTGAAGGCGAGGTACATTCCCAGCCTTTTCTAATGGCGATCATTTTAATGGACCAAGAGACATTATTTTGTGAGAGTCATCTTCTTTTCCACTTGTGCCTCTGGAAGATAGTGCAAATACGCATGGAGGTGGAGTTACATTTCAAAATAGTAGAGTTTCACATAACAAACTTGGTGACGTGAGGCTGCTCCTGCACTCCTCAATGCAGAATGATTAACATGTGGAATTCTTTGCCTTGGTCCTATCCACTTACAGTTTGGAGTTCCTTGATCTCTTTTTCATAAATACCAGCCAATAAAAAATAGTATATATATATATATATATATATTATTTTTTAATTTGCTACATATATGAAGCTGACATTGATACTGTGGCAGTAATTCAATGCAGAAAGCAAAACACTAAATTCACAAGTTAAGAAGGAGATCTTAAACCTAAAAAAATAGAGATAGCTCTATATTGATTACAGATAAAGATGTTCTGCAGTTCTGGCTGATAGTAAAGTTAGCAGAGCTACTGCTTTCACTCTTAGCTTGAGACTCGCTAACCAATATTAATAAGGATCTTTGTAATTGCTTTATAGTTCCCAGGAGGTGTCTGATATAAAAATATTAAGGCTCATTCCTCTTAATTCAGAGATTTTATTTACTTATGGGGCAGTGCTGACAATCATGGTTCGGGCACTCTTCGATGATCAAGCAAATTTTTTTTTTTTTTTTCAAATCCAAGCTTTGTCGCTCCAGTTATCTCCCTCAAATCTTTATTCTTGCGGCAATTATGTTGCGTCTTTTAAGCAGTAATCATGATATATTAGTAAGCTGCACCTTTAATCCAAGTGACGTACCTAGCTATTTTTTGATTAGTTTATAGTTAGGAACCGAAGGTACTGTAGATAATGTTTTCATTTGACTTCATGGTTAATATACATAGCTCGTTTTGCTGTTGCAAAATGGTTAATCATGTCACTAAACTTTAGTACAAGAATGGTCATTTTCTGATAAATTTACTGACACATTGTGTTTGTGGAATAACTGGAGGAGACAGTGGTCTGGTCTAAATTTGAGGGTTAGTCTTATTTATCATCTCCTCAGATTCTACTGACCTTGTTGAATGATGGCTGATGATCTTTTCTTAAAAAATTAATTGTTTAAGGTGCAGTTTATGTGTCATATTCACTTCCATTGGCTCCTTATAAACTTGCTCTTCACTTTTGTTTATAAATCTGTTAGCAGAAACATGTATTTGTAAAGTGGCTTGGAATTAATGAGAACCTGTTATTCTCATGTTAGTTTGAATCAATTGTAATCCTGAATAAAATGATGCTGATCGCTGATATGTTTGCTAAACATGTTTCATGAGTGTCTTCCTTTTAGTTAAGTTCTCTCAGGTTTCTCATTCATGGTTTTTCATGCTTCCATCTATTCAAATCTTTCATCAACGTAGCGGTAGGGATCATTTTGTTAGTGCCATGTTTAAACACCTAACTGCCATGCGTGTTAGGCTTGAAAATCTAGAAAAATTTAATTTAATTATGTACAAACTCTCTGTAAGCGAATCCATACAAATTGATGTTGTGCTACTGGAGAAGTGAAAACTGAAAGTAAATTTAACAGATCAAAACGTACGATATGCAATTCCGTCATATCGATTTGTATAGAAAATTTACAAAGAAGATATATAAGCAATATAGTCCATTAAATTTAGTGTTCCAGAACTTCTATAAGTAGCATGTTAATAGGTGGCTTATGCATATTAATCATGATCTGGTCATGGTTTTCTTTGAGAAGATACCTCGGATGTGAATTATATGTCTCTTGGATGGCTTCCTGCTGAATCCTGCAGAAATTATCTTCATCCCATGTTTCCACCAAGTACTTATATTTCATTATGTGGTTCACATCAACATTGGAACTCTCAATACAGAAAAGAATTGCCTGAATGATCCAAAATTTATAATGTCAATCTGGTGCTGTATATAGACTCAGAAAAGTAGTTTTATAGTGAAGCTCTTGGGAGTTATTGATATATATTTCAATTGTACATCTTTATTCTGGTTGATATCAACAAGTGATGCCTGAAGCTTGAGGTTCCAACATTTATCTTCACGGAATTCCACAAAACTACAAGTTTTGTTAATACTGAAACTAAAGAAATAACATTCACCATAGGCTACATCAATCAAATGTCAATCATGATTACAATGACTTGAAAAGGGAAATAACATTTAAAGCGAATGCATAGAGCAATAATAGCCAAGGCTGAAAGTTCATTAGCCTTACGTATATTGGTTAGATGCATCACCTAACCATAAGATAGATGAAAGACTGTGACAGGCTAAGTTTTTTCAAATGCCAGAAGTAGCTGACTGGGATTTGGAGTCTATAAAGCAAGTAAACAAGTGTGTGCCCAAACGTGGTCTCGGGGTAATTTGCATTCAATCATCTGTTTCACATCACGATAATAGAATCTTATCTGTTGTTCATGAATCTTAGCCAACTGGCAGATTCTGGGCTCAAAAGTCTAACCTTCTGTTTTCTTATGTGTTTGTTATCCTCTCATTTTCAATTTATGTAAGGGTTCAAAGTACAATCAATAGAAAACTTTGGAAATATTACAGCTGGTGATAAACATCCTTAAAAGTTCAATTATTTTGATTGGTGGAAACTTCCACCACCAATGAAATTTTATTAAAGAAAACACTTCTTACAATGACCATGACAGCTTCCTTGGCTCCTGCCTGCCTTGGACTAGTATTGCTTTCTTGTTTTTGGTTGCTTGTTTCACTTGGTCTATCCTTTCATTTGTGAAACAGATGGAGGGTTTGGTGAAATGGTTCCATTTACCTATATATCAATGATCATAACTAAAAAAATAAGATTCTAACTATCTAACTCCAGGTGTAATTGTTTTGGATCTAAGTTTTCTGTCCCTCTTAGATTGAACACTTGCACAGAGCTCATATATCTTGTCTCTAGAAACCAAGATTCCACCATGTGGAAACGTAATATGCTTCAAATAAAATATGATTTGCAAGTGTTTTCACCAACCACTCAGGCCTGTTTATTATTGAGCTCCAGTGGCATAAAATCAAGAATACCCATTTAATTAGATAAGGTTGCCATTTGCCAACGTGATTTTGATGTAGACAAAAATGGTCAATCATTTTGATTGTTGCACAGTTGCTCTGTCACTTTTTGGCTGATATGTTTGCTAGGATATAGAAGTAGAAAAACAATAAAATAGAGAAATTAATATAAAAATCGAATTGAAAACGAGGATATAGTTGAATTGAAATGGGTTGTTCTATCATTTATTATTTAAGTTTTTTAGAACAACAGATTTTATTAAAAAAAAAAAAACCTCAAGTCGATGGAAAATTGAGCACCCCACAACCCAAAAAAAAAATCAAAAAAATCAATTCGCCTTATTTTAAACATCTTGATGATATTTTCCTAATTAAACGCACTACAATCACGACGAATATTCCCGTTCCGACCCGTCTTGACACCGACCCGTCCCAGCTTGGTAATAGCAGTAACAAAGGCCTTTTGGAAGGCGGGCGAGTTGCTGGCCCATGCATTTACAGTGGGCTTGGATCTTGCGTCAGTGAAGAGGACTTGGTCCGAGGTGAAGAGGCCCATGCCTTGTTGAAGATTCTTGAAGTATGCATTATCAAAGGTGTTGGGAGTTTTGGGGTCCATGTTGATGGCGATCCTGGGGTCCACATTCTTAGGGCACATTTGTTGTAGCTGGCTCGCATATGCCTTGTTGAGTGTAGGGTCCACAGGATTCTGACGACTGAAATTGTATATCCTGTTTGCAAACTTGCCGCAGTGAGAGAATCCGACGGTGTGCGCCGCTGCAAAGAGAGCAGATAAACATGATTAAGCATGTGATTGACGACCCGTTATGGAGCTTGCATGTGCATGTAGCATATAATAACATAATGACGCTAAGAGCTCTGAAAATATCAATTATTAAAACGACTTAACAAGAGATCTCATCATAAGAACGAAAGTCTGTCCTATGACAAATCTACGTCTATNTAAATCAAGAAACACGTAAAATACACTTGTGTTGACACGGCAAATGTATATACATTTGCTATAGGATTTATTTATTTATATGTTTTATTTTTTATTTTTAAAGAACAGTCCATTGTGTTCAATGGGACCCTGATATTGTTTAGGACTTTACCAGAAGGAATACGTGTGAATTTGTGATTGGATGGTGATATGTTATGAAGGTACCTGAGAGAGCAATCATGTCTGTTTGGCTGAGTCCATTGGCAGAAAACAACGAATTGAGCTNGATTCAGATTGAAAGTTGGCTGTGGCAGCTTCCCATTGACGCTTGAAGCTTTAGAACTGAACCCATCTAATCTTCCTAACTCAACAGCATATGAAGGTCCACCAGACTGCATGGTCACATGAAAATTATTAGCCATTAATATGGAACAAGATGAAGAAGAAAAGAAACTGTAATTATTATCTCATGAGGAAACAGTAACAATTAACATACCAGAGCAATAACATCACGGGTGGCCATGGCAAGAATATCAGCACAAGAGACCTTATTTGTGCAACCGGAAACCGCATCAACTGCTTGTTTGGCTTTGACCACGGTGTCGAATCCATCCCCAGCGAGGGATAGGTTATCAGGATGATCCTTCTCTGCTTTGTTGTTTCCAGTTGATTGAATTATGACGGACGCGTCACAACCCTTTTAAAAAAGTACAAGAATCAGAATAATTATCCCACCAAATTAATGCAACCGTTAAATGCAATGAATGCTTGTTTATATTTACCTGAACAAAGCAATCATGGAAGAAGAGACGGATAGTTGCAGGAACCGTAACAAACGTTTGTTGAAATTTCTTCTGGACTGCACTTCTAACGATCTGCTCAACATTTGGGCAGGTGCTGGCATAGTAGTTTTGTCTGAGTTGTGCCAAAATGGTAGCAGGGAACAGGCACAAACTTAGAGAAAGTGACAGCAGAATAACAAGACTGAAACGACCCATCTGGGGGAAAATTGATAAGAAAAATAGGATGCAAATGGCTTGGCTGCTTTAGAAGGTTAAGTAAAAGGAATTTATAAGGGAAGTGTAGGAGTGGTCATGTGCCAGTTGGCTCTTGGAATCTTGTTTACTGGCTAAGAAGTGTATATCTTTTAATATTATAATGGTAAAGTGGTGGGCTTGAAAGAGATTTTGAATTGATTCAGCTGTGTGTGTCAATGGCCGCCTGATTGATCTCATTCAAATAAATGCTCTCCTTTATGCGAATGTTCAGAGGTTAAACTAGTTACTTAGAAAGTTGAAACTCAACCAACCGTGGTCCTAGATTGTGAAAAGAAAAGAAACACTCTAGGGAGGGCTATATAACCAAGTGGACACATGTAGAACGTAGCATGCACGTTAAGGTTTACTTGTCTGTGGGCTTCGAACGCTAAAAGTAATTCAACTTTAACAAGCTTTAGAAATCTCTTCATAATTGACTTCTCAATAATATTACATAGTACCAATTCTGTATGCAACTCTCTGTACATGAATATTTGAAAAATTAATACTATGATTTGACATATTACCTGTAACAAACAAGAAATTTTCTGTAAAGGAATGAAGGGTGCACGAATTCTCTTACATCAAAAACGATCTAGTCTTTTTCAATTATAAATTATTATAATTTTTTTTTTCCTTCATCTAGATATTGTAATCGTGTTTCTTGTGAGAATCAACTTCCTTGAGAAAGTTAAAAGTTTCTATTAGTTTAAATTTTGAAGTTTGAGCCCCTCAATATTATGCCAAATGGAGTTATTTTATTCTGCTTTAGAATAATATGCATCAAATTCATTCAAATTGATCTCTGTTCATGATCAGATATTGCCATCATATGCGTGTCATTTGATGTTGATCTATCACCGATATGAATTTTCTCTGCTATATATGTAGTCTACGTCAAAACAGGCATGGAGTTAGACCAGTCAAATAATTAAACTAAGATCATATACTAAAAAATCATATAGTCCATCCGGTAGGTGGTATAGCAAACCAAAAAGAAAGTGATATAAATCGAACTCATTCTTTAAAATATTTTAAATCTCTGTATGAAAACAATTTTGATGCTTATAATATAGAATTTATGTGTGCTTAGACTTGTATTTTGTGCATAGGTAAATGATAATTTACAATTGAAAGCACCATGTACTAAGTTGATACTTGATAGCCATATGACCTCATGAGGGAATATTTGTTAAAAATGAAAACTGTGTAAATGACCATAGTTAGCATATATATATATATAAGCGATGAAGAAAACCCTTAACAAGAAGAAATTGTTTTCATTGTATATTATTATGTCTATATATTTGTAACAATGAGGGAAAGGTACATGCTGTTCCCCACGTCTATGTTGATAATCGTGGAAGAGCATAAATTGCAAAAAAATAAAAATAAATAAATAAATAAAATAAATAAATAAATTCTATTTGATTGTCAAGTGGTTTTCCTTTTCTTAAAAAATATATAGTTGCTTTAATTAAACACTATAAAATAGATAAATATGAAAATGGTTCATAATATACATTTGAAAGATGATTTTGATGACGATATTAACTATATATATTAAAAGTGAAGTTTAGAGTATCATAGGTCGGTAAGAGATGACGATCTATATAGTTTATTCTATGCATTATTGTCTTTGTTAGATTCGTTTATATTAATTAATTCTTTTTTAAGAGTACATATTAGCATAATCCCATTTAAAATAATCTCAAAAACCTATCTTTGGATTTATTTCATTTTCCTTGTTCAGTATTCTGATGGGCCATAATAAATAATGTAATAAATAAGGAATATGATTGGAATATACATTATATAAATATGCCTTTAGGGCTACTCCTCACGTAATCTTTATTTATTTATTTTTGTCAATAATAGCCATCCTTCTCTTATCTCTTTTTTCTAATCATGCTTACAGCTTGATCATGATCCGTTAGGTCGTCGTTAGCTGTCACGTTATTTTCTGATGCACATGCATATATATTCTTTCATGAAAAGTCTTTTTAAACACAAGAACGAGGAGTTCCTTTTATATTTTAACTATTTCTTTCGTGGGTAGTCATCAGCCAACGATAAGAAAATTTGATTAGTTTAATGACAATTTACTTAAGAACTTGGAACCAACTAACTACTAGTTATATTTATAATTTATAAAATTTGTTTTCATCTTTGTCCACAATGTTGTCCCCTTATCCACCTCGGTTAAATTGGATCTATTTGAATTATAGCTAATCAATGAAGATCAAATAATAATTCAAATTGGATGAGAACTAGCTAGCAAGTAGTAATAATTTAGCTTACCTGCAGCTGGCTGCAGCAGCCTGAGAGGAATTAGAATCTTAACTGGGGCAAAGCAAGTGTTCAAGTTAGACACGCATCAATTGAATACCACACAGAGAAGTTCCCGGCTGCTAGCTAATTAAGAAGGGCATGAACAATCAAGCCACGTGATGAGATTGTTGACAATTTTGGCACGCATTAAATCTTTGGTTGAGTATTGATTAGTGCTTAGTGGTTATTACAGAGTCTAGCTAGCTTGACATGAAATGATTCAGCTTTCTTTAGATCATATTAACTAAAGGTGAAATTTTAAGAAACAACATTAATGCTATTGCTATACTTGATTTGACACATTGATTGTACAGAGTGGGGGAGAGAGATTAGTTGATAGTTTAATATAGAAAAACAAGCTATTGCAAGGTTCTTTCTTAACGGGAATGGAAAGTTGAACAAAGAGTTGAAAAGGTAAGATGGAATAGAGAGATGCTGCAGATTCTTATGCATTGACTGGTTCTCGTTGGTTTAGATATTGCTGTCAACAATTTCTGGGAAAAATTATTGTCAGCTACTGATGTCTCAAACATAGATAATTTACCCTATAATTAGCATGCAAGATGACATAATATAAGTTCAACTGTGGCCAGGGACCATGAATAAATGTAACTATTATAGATATTCAGAAGAGGGTTTTTCATGAAAGAGTCCATAACATGTGCGCTAGTGGAAAAGCACTTGAAACTGATGGAGGAAAATACATCCACTTTCATATAACCTCAAAATCAATTTAAATGGACGTGACAATGAAATGAAAAACGAGTAACTCCAATTATCAACTCCATAGAAAGGATTGGATTAAATAATCTGAAAAGATAACGTGATAGGAACAGGCTTGTTTTATCTTCTCCACTGCCAACACTGCAGCACAGTTGCTGGGTAATCTGGCAACATTTCAATAGAAGTTTTTTGCTGCCGTTTCGGTAACTTGTGCAGTAGATGGTGTGCGAAAATCAAAATGACTAAAGTTGAATGTTCTTGCCAAAAGTTCGTTATTATTTTACTATAAATAGTCCTAGGATGTATTGAATAAAGCATGCTATTTATGTATTTTAGAAGTTAATGGGCTGGAATATTGGGCCTTGAAATGTGCTAGTAGAGGATAAAACAAGAAGTCCATTACTTGTAGAAAACCCACTTGTAGGGGTTTGCTTTTGCTATATGATTCTGATCCCACTAACTTCCAAGACACATGACAAATCCTATATAGATAAAGTGTACAAATTGCTACTTATAAATAAACCCAAATTGATTCTACAGTTAACCTGATTTTATCCTTTTGTGAAACAGATTTTCTATGTTTTTGTTTCCATTGTTAAATGAATCAGAGCCACATCTGTAACCACTGGACAGCAACAACTCTTTGTATATCTTCGAAAAGGAAAAAGGGTTCCTATTGCTTTTAGTTGAGATAGAATTTTTTTCAGGAAAGAGACGAAACTTGTCCCCACTAATGTAATTATTGGTCTTCATCATAATTGATAAACCACTCAACTATTAACTGAGTACATGTTTCCTTACCATGTTTTAAATGGGAGCATATGTAATGTAACTTATAATTCAATTCAAAACACTTTAGACCTCAAACTTGGTGCATAACATGTTCAATCTCTTCATTTTCCTTTACCGAACTTTTTCTTTTTCGTAACCAACTCATTTCTATTGTTTTTCTTACCCTATTACTTCAAAAAAATAAAAAGTTTGTAATTTGTCGTTTTGCTATTGGACTACTATGAAGAGATTTGGTTTGACGACTTTTCTATGCTGAAAATATAAGATGGGTGACGTTTTATTTGTTTTGAATCTTTTGACAACATTCACCTCCATCAACTTGTTAGAAGTGGAGTTTTTCAAGGAGGAGAGAATTGATGTAGAACAAAATAGAGATTTTATTTGATTTTTTTTTTTTTTACAGATTTTATTAAATCAAAGTTTTTTGACTTTCTAAATTAGAAGGACTTCTAATTGAGGTACATTTAGTAGTTTTTTTGTCACATCCCATATCATTTAGGAATAATAAATTACGATAAGTTAAATACCATTTGAGCTCCTTAAACTATTAGAGGCCTTTTGAATTATAAAGCAAGAAAACAAAATTGTGAAGGATTGTGTGCAACGAGAACAATATCCAAGCAATAGGTTAGAGTGTTACAAATGATATCAAAGTCCAAACCAATCGAAAATGTGTGGCTGTTTAGAGTAACTAAAAAGGACCCGACAAGGACATTGGGCCCAAATAAGGGGTGAATATGACATTTTATATCACTTAGGAATGATAAGTTATGACAAGTTAAATAACATGTG
>JANLJB010002667.1:2956-16822 GCA_026212285.1 Bursera cuneata
GTTTTATATGTTTTAGAAACTCGTGTAATTTCTATTTAGTTGATATTATTCATTATCAGCTTTGGATGATGTTTATCTTAGCTTCCGATCGAAGATGATATATATATATATATATATATATATACATCTTAGTTATTCCCTTCGAGTTTTTTTTTTTTAATTTTTTTAGTGCAATTTTATGTAATGCTATCTTTGAGTGTTCCGGGCTTTTTAGTTATTAAGTTAAAGTCTTTTTCCTCTATGAGAGTTAATGGACAGAGATTTTTTTTTTTTTTAAATTAATCAATGTAGTACCTTTTTCTTTACCAATGATACATTTGGAAGCTTTTAGTGCTAGAAATGTTTTATAATAGTTAAAGTAGTTTTAAGTCAATTTTATAGAATTTTATTGCAATAGATTAAAAANAAGGAACAGAGGCTTTCTTCCACAAGAAGGTGTGGTCTTGGAATTTTCCAAATGGACTTTAAGAAAAAAAATAAAAACAAAAGACCATAGTGCTCATTTTCTTCCACAAGAAGGTGTGTTCTTGGAATTTTAACAAGTCACCCTGCCATTTCTCTTCGTCAAAATCATGGAAATCAATTATTATCTCTTGGAAATTTAACTGAAAATTCCAACCATATCTTTATATATATGCCAAAGTCTTTGATGTTTCCCTCGCTTTCGAGTTTCTTAGCGTAGAAAGTTTCAAAGTACGTAATAAATTAAAAGTTTAATTTAAAAACTTCTAAAGAAAATATAGAAATAGAGTTGTATTTCATTATTTTCAATATTTAAAAATTTGTTTGATATATTATTGAATAAAAACTACTTTCCGAGTCCAAAGATATAATTGTTTTCCATTTTCAAAATTTTTTTATTAGGTTTTGAAATTATAACTAAATGACAAGTAATCAATTGGTAAATTGAAATAATTTTTTTTCTTTTACATGAAATTTTATGAATGTATGATATTAGTAGGTTCACATTAAAATGTTAAATGTTATCGCTCCAAAAGAAACATAATTAAAGATAAATCCCTTTTAGTCAAGGGTGTGCATCAAGAAAAGTCTAGTCCCTACCGAACTTATTCTTCCTTCACTCAAAATATATCTTATCGCATATATATCCTTTTTACTTTTTTTTTTTTTTTTTAATTTCTTTTGTTATTCTTAAGCAATCTGGTTGAGGACAGAGCTCGCGTTCTTGAGCTACAAATTCCACACAAAAAAAGTTATAAATATAACAAGTGCTTAGTAAATTATTAATTCTAGCAAAACATTTGCATATCAACTCCAAGTTTGTAGAAGAAGTTAATTAACCTGTAATCAAAAGAATTTTAAAATTATATATCTAGATATTTGGTTACATACAACATTTAACATTATTTATCATCAAATCAAAATATTACAAATGATAGTAGTGGATCTATATATAAATTAAATTTTTGTTATTTTTGAAAATTTTAAAATTAGGTAAAATCAGAAAGAAGTCAAGTTTAATTTTATTACAACGACAATGTGATGCACACAATATCTTTTTCTTCAATAAAGAAAAACATGTGCAAGCTGAGTCCAAGTCATCAACTGGTGTGGACTAAAATAATCTTTCTCTAACACCGAATTTCCACTAGATGATATCACAAGCCCTACGTCATATGTCATTTAACATTCTACGTCATATATACTCTAACTCTGTTGGCTTGATTGGACAATGGAGTCAAGCTACAAAACTACTATTCTACCGCTCTGGCATGGCATGGCATTGCATGGATGCGAGAGGACAAGTTAAGAGTCTTTAAGAGTCTGTTTCACACTTGGAAAAGCGGTAGCTATCATATTTTACATCAAAGACCTAGTTAAACTTATCACGCAAGGTCTTCTCAAGTGGAATGGAGTTAATTTCACTTCTCAAAACTTGCGTGATACATTTGCTAGGTTTTGTCTATGATTTTACGTGTTACGGAGTTGTAGAAGAACATAAAAAATTGAGGAATATAACTTTAATTATTTTTCACTAGAAAATGAAAGTGGGGGCCTTTAGCATCCCTAAAAGGGTCAGAATCTCTAGGTTACTTGACAACAGAGTATGAAACTGTATTAAAAGGATTTTTGTGCTTTTCTTTCGAATTCGTATTCTTGAGTTAGAAGATCTTTCGAAAACCTTCCAAATAAGTTCGAATCAATCGTGAAAAGCATATATACATTCAAACTATGAGTAAATGATAAATCAATTATTAATAAATCATCAAATAAAAAATAAATATAGATGATATATATTTATCCAACAATATTACATAAATTTACATTTGCATGTTCGATTTAAAGAAGTCAACCTTAGTCAAAAGCGTCATTTTGAGATGTAGTCTAGATATTTGATATCAATTACATTATATAACTTCTTTACCATCTCATCAATAAAATTCTATTACATATTCATTTGTTCAAAAGATTATGAATGATAGTGATGGATTTAAGCGTCTATTACATATACTATGCGTGCATGGATATATTATAAATTACGGTAAGGTTATTTTGACCTATTTCTTAAAATTTTATTATAAAGATATCTTTAAAATAAAATACTGTTAAAGGCAAGAAAATTTATTATTTCAGAGATTTATCAGAACTTGGATAAAGTTTAATAGAACTCAAGTTTAATTTTGTTACACAAACGAACGATGATGTGGTACAGAGTATCATTTTCCTAGAGGACATATATATATATATATGTGTGTGTGTATCAATAAAGAAAGACTTGTGCAGTTCTGCTTTCACAGTGAGTCATCAACTGGAGTAGTAATCAATATATTTGTCTAAGACAGAATTTCCACTACATTACGTCACAAGCTCTACGTTATATACCTGGTATTGGTCCTAATTTACAAAAATATTCTATAGTCTTAGTAAGATGGGGAAGAGTTAGCGTGACATATCACACTATTCTAGATACCCTAAAGAATATCGGAGTAAAGAATTGTTAACAAAGACTTTCTGGTGCCTTGTAGATCCTCATGTGTTTTTTTCCCTTCTCAAAGAAGGCATCAGACAGAAAAAATTAAGAGCAATCAATATGCTGGGTTTTTTTTCGTCTATCATTTCGCGTGCTGGTCAGCATCCCCCAGTCACTGTAAAGTTTACGGACTTGTGAAAGAAGATTTACTGGAAAATGAAAGTGGGCGCTTCAGCATCGGTAAAAGGCCAGAATCTTTAGATTACTTGCCAACAGAGAATGAAACTTAATTGGAAATTATTAAAAGGGTTTTGGTGCTTTTCGTCCCAATGTGACTACTTGCATGAGTCAGAAGATCCTTGGAGGAACTTTCCAATATTTTTGGAATCAGTACTCTTGGAACAAATTCAAACTCTCATTTCTATAGAGCTGTCTTATAAACTTGAGTAAATTGCATTCTTATTAACCATTTCTCAGAGATCAATAATTTTTTTATCTTGTTTATTGTCATGGCAGAGATTGAAGCTATGATATAATTAAAAATAAATATAGATGATATAATATTTGTAAGAAATACGAATTTTAAACCTCAATTAAGCTTGGATACCAATTGTAACAAAAATAAACTAGCTCTTAATTATACCACTTGTGAGGAAAATTATGTGGAAACATTGATGTCAAGATTGGTAAAATTACAATAACACAAGGAGGCAAAATATTTAACGTGATTCGACATCAATTGCTTACATCCATGGATGAAGAGATAAATTCATTAGATTATAAATATAAAAGAGTACAAGAGATAACTCTCCAAACTGGTGCTTTACCCAATACCAAGCATATGACCGACTTAAGGCCTACTATCATTCAACCTGAAGATAATCTATTTGATGCCTAATATATAACAGAGTAACATATTCTATTTTTGTTGAATCAAATCTCTACTTCTAAAATAGTATAGAGGTATTTACTCCTTATGTCTAGCCTCTCTCTCATTATAACTAGATATGATTCTTAATTCCTATATTTATAGGTATATAAGGAGATCTTCTATTCTTAATAGAAGCCTAATAGGAGTATGACTCATATTGATTCGACAACTCTACTTTTTAATTACTTATATTCTTATAGAAGTCAATTAAAACTAAGAAAATAGAATTCTAAACAGAAGAAAATCATAAAACATTTTTCTAAAAGAAGATCAGACTCGAGTGGCAAATCTCTGACTCAATTTCTCAATGCTAAGATTCAAATCACACTCTAACAAATCTCTACCTTAACATGAATTCTACCACAAAATCTTCATCTCTTCCACAAAGGCAATTTTTATTTATCGGAAAATGATGACGACATCTTATCAATTCCATATAGTGTATCATCCAAAACCATCTAGGGAAGAGCAATGTGCATCTTGACCTATCATAACAAAAATCTAGCACTGCGATCTAGACATAGAATTTTGTACTTCATCGAAGTCATTGCAATGATCAATCCTAACTCTAAAATAGTGTATTTTGAATAGTACCATCGTAAGCAGTTGCTGTGGAATACTGATGATCAATAGTAGCCTTGAATAGTACCAGGTGAACAGTAACCAACAGGGCCAAGCTCCAATACAAATTTATTAAGATTTTAACGCAATAACAAACAAAAAGCTGAATGAAATATCAAGAGCAACACACACTAATTAACATAAAAAATCTCAACAATAGAGAAAAACCACGAGCAGAGAAGAAGAATAATTCACTACTTGAGAATCACTCCATCTACAACTTATAATCATTGTAGTCAATTTCTTTTATGTATATGCAATATTAAAAAATAGTCTTCCCAGTTCACAACCTAGATATTTGATACTACTTGTAAGAAAATCAATGCGAACTCTAAACCTCAACTAGGCTCTGATATCACTTATGAGGAAAATAGACTACCTCTGATAGCACTTATGAGAAAAATTATACAGAAACACTGACATTAAGATTGGTGAAATTACAATAACATAAAGAGACAAAATATTAAATGTGGATTGGCATCAATTGCCTACATCCATGGATGAAAAAATAAGTTCACTACATCATAAATATATAAGAGTACAAGAGATAACACACCAAAGTGGTGCTCTATCTGATACCAAACATATTAGCACTTTTAAGCCTACTATCATTTAACCTGAAGGTATTCTATCTGATGCCTAATATAACAAAGTAGCATGCTCTATTGGTGTTCAACCAAATCTCTACTTTTAAAATACTATAAGGGTATTTACTCTTTATGTCTAGTCTCTCTCTCATCACAACTAAATATTATTTTCAATTCCTATATTTATAGCCATATAAGAAAATCTTCTATTCTTAATAAGAGCCTCATAGGAGTAGAACTTCTATTAATTCAACAACGTTATTTTCTTATTACTTCTATTCTTATAGAATCCTAAATAGAAGCAAATCATAAAACATTTTCCTAAAAGGAAATCAAACCAAAACCACATATTTCTGACTCAATTTCTTCATGCTATAATTCACATCACACTCTAAACAATATTTATCGAACAATATTACATAACTTTACATTTGCATGTTCGGTTTAAAGAAGTCAAACTTAGTCGAAAGAGTCTTTAGAGATGTATTCTAGATATTTGATAACAATTACATTATTTAACTTCTTTACCTTCTCATCAATAAAATTATATTACATATTTATTTTTTCAAAAGATTATGAATGATAGTAATGGATTTTAGCGTCTATTACATATACTATGTATGCATGGATATATTAATAACGGTAAGGTTATTTCGACCTATTTTTTAAAATTTTATTATAAAGATATCTTTAAAATAAAATACTGTTAAAAGGCAAGAAAATTTATTATTTCAGAAATTTTTAAGAACTTGGATAAAATTTAAGAGAACTCAAGTTCAATTTTGTTACACGAATGAACGATGATGTGAGACAGTATCATTTTCCTAAAGCATATATATATATATATATATATAAAGAAAGACTTGTGCAGTTCTGGTTGCACAGTTAGTCATCAACTGGAGTAGTAATCAATATCTTTGTCTAAGACAGAATTTCTACTACATTACATCAGAAGCTCACTGTAATACTGTTTATTTTTCAAGTTGACGTATAACTCCACGTGAGTCTCTCTCTAAATATAGTCCGGATTGAAAATGGAGCACATAAAGATTGTCAACTGTTAACTAAGACTACTATTCGTACGGGGTATAGCGTGGCATTGCATCTCGGGGAGGACTTATAAAAACTGTCTCGGACTGTGGCTTGACTTGAAGAAGTGTACGTGGCTAATGGCTATCATATCTTAGTCGAAGACGTCGTCCCAATTAAACTTATCACACAAGTTTTTCTCAAGTGGAGTCGACCAATGAACATTTAACCTCTGGGTTTGAAATTACTGTTTATATATCTGATATTGATCATAATTCAGTAACATTCTGTAATCTTAATAAGAGGGGAGAGAGAATTGATGATTTAACTAGTATGAGATATCACATTGTTTGAGCTCAGAGTAAAGGATCGTCATCAAAGACTTCTAGTGCCTTGTAGATTCTTATCCTGTTTATTTCCCTTCTCAAAGAAGGCACCAGACAGAAAAAATTGAGAGGAATCACTATGCTGGGTTTTTTTGGTCTATGATTTTCATTGTTGGACGGCACCCAGCAATGACAGTAAACTTTACGACTTGTAAAAGAAGATTTACAAAAAATGAAAGTGGGGTCCCTTCAGCATGGGTAAAATGCCAGAATCTTAAGATTACTTGCCAACAGAGAATGAAACTTAATTGGAAATTATTAAAAGGGTTTTGGTGCTTTTCTTCTCAATGAGACTACTTGCATGAGTCAGAAGATCCTTAGAGAAACTTTCCAATATTTTTGAATCACTACTCGTGGAACACATTCAAACTATTAGTATAAATAAAATAGATAAGGAATAATTCATCACATAAAAAATGAACATCGATGACATAATACTTACCCAAAGTTAATATTCCATCAATTTATATTTGCATGATAGTTAGTTAATTTGATTTAAATTCTCTATTAATGTATTTAAAATTGAACAATTATCTTAGGGTATTGGTCTAGTAAACTTTAAAGTTAGTTGAGTTTCGAATTTCGAAGATAAAATAAAATTAGTTATGGAAACTATATGTTATATCAAGCTGTATAATTAAATGGTACGTATAGTATTACTTAAAAAAAAAAAAAAAGCGTTTTTAAAAAACTTATAAAATTAAATTTTTAAAAACAGGAAAAAAAAGTAGCAACAAGGAAAGTTTTAATATCATTTCAGACTTAAAAGTTTGACTCTCATTTATAAAGAGAGCATACTGCATTCTTATTAACCATTTCTCAGAGATCAATAATTTTTTGATCTTGTTTATTGTCATGGCTTTAAGGTCTCGAAAGCCCTCTGAAAGGAACATGCCTAGCCAGGAAGAAGATCTTTCGTCATCCAATCGCTACCAACGAAGATGGAGAATGGCTTTCAGAGCTATCTACTTCACAAGGGTTCTTGTTTCCTTGTCAAGGAAGGTTCTTGACAACCATAACACAATAATGGTTCGCTCTATCTCTTACGTTGCCCTTGATGTTCAAAACAACGCCCCAGGTAACAATGAGGGGCGTCATTTTGATGTTGACACGAAGAAGCTCGCTGAGACGGTAAGAGAGAAGAACATTGAATCTCTCAATGTTCTTGGAGGAGTGAAAAAAGTTTCTGAAACTCTTGAAAGCGATCCAAAGAGAGGTATTAGCGCAAATGATGGTGAAATTGCACGCAGAAGAACTGCTTTTGGAGAAAACAGGTATATAAAACCCCCACCAAAAGGCTTTCTTAGTTTTGTTATTGAAGCATTCAAAGATACAACTATTATAGTACTTTTGGTTTGTGCCATACTCTCTCTGGGGTTTGGCATTAAACAAGATGGCTGGAAAAAGGGGTGGTATGATGGTGGGAGCATTATATTTGCTGTGATTTTGGTTATCAGTGTCTCTGCTGTTAGCAACTTCAAGCAAGATAGACAGTTTGAGGCTCTGTCAGATGAGAGTAGCGATATACGAGTGGAGGTAGTGAGAGATGGCAGGCCCCGAGCTATCTCAATCTTTGATGTTGTCGTTGGTGATGTTGTATCTTTGAAGATAGGTGATCAGATTCCAGCTGATGGATTGTTCCTGAATGGTCACTCGTTGAAAGTGGATGAGTCCAGCATGACTGGTGAGAGTGATCACGTCGACGTTAATGAGAATAATCCTTTCTTGCTCTCTGGAACTAAGGTGACTGATGGCTTTGGTACCATGCTTGTGACTTCTGTTGGTATGAACACGGCCTGGGGTGAGATGATGAGCACTATAAGCCACGCATTGAATGAGCAGACTCCATTACAAGCTCGTCTCAACCAGCTGAGTTCTTATATTGGGAAGATTGGGTTGATAGTAGCAGTATCTGTTCTGGTGGTTATGCTAATTCGTTATTTCACAGGAAGTACTAGAGATGAAATGGGAAACAGAGAATTTATTAGAAGCAAGACAAAATTCAATGATGTGATGAATTCTGTGATCGACATTATTGCTGCAGCAGTCACAATCTTGGTTGTGGCAATTCCAGAGGGCTTGCCTCTGGCTGTTACTCTTACTCTCGCTTATTCTATGAAGCGAATGATGAAAGACAATGCCATGGTTCGGAAACTTTCTGCTTGCGAGACTATGGGCTCAGCAACAGTAATCTGCACAGACAAAACAGGTACTCTCACTCTAAACCAGATGAAGGTCACAGAATTCTGGCTTGGAAAAGAAGCAATGGAGATTAATGGTAGTGATTTAAATCCACATTTCCGTGAGTTGTTGGTGGAAGCAATCGGTTTAACCACGGTTGGTTCTGTCTATAAACAGGATCTTGAATCAGTTCCTGAGATTACCGGTAATCCGACTGAGAAAGCTATACTTTCTTGGGTGGTGACTGATTTGCAAATGGATACTAATCAACCGAAGCAATATTGTAAAATAATCCATGTAGAGGCCTTCAACTCAAAGAAAAAGAGAAGTGGAGTTTCCATGAGGAGGACCAATGAAAATACTATCAACATATACTGGATGGGAGCTGCAGAAATAATACTGACCATGTGCTCGCATTATTATGTTAGAAGTGGGGCAGTGAAAGTCATGGATGATGAAGAAAGAACGCAAATTGCTACAAATATTAAGAGCATGGCAGCCCAGAGCTTGCGATGTATTGCCTTTGCACACAAAGAAGTTGCAGAGGAACATGGGCAAATTCAAGAGCAGCTTGCAGAAACGGGACTGACCTTATTGGGGATTGTCGGCTTGAAGGATCCATGTCGGCCAGGTGTAAGGGAAGCTGTAGAATCTTGTAGAAAAGCAGGGGTCAAAATCAAGATGGTTACTGGAGATAATTTGCACACAGCTAGAGCTATAGCCATTGAATGTGGAATCCTTAATGCAGCTGTTGATTTTATAGATGAATCTGAAGTTGTAGTGGAAGGTGTGAAATTTAGAAATTACACACCCGAAGAACGATTGTCAAACATTGAAGATATTCGAGTAATGGCTAGATCTTCACCATTCGACAAGCTTCTGATGGTACAGACCCTGAAGCAGAAAGGCCATGTAGTAGCTGTCACCGGTGATGGCACAAATGATGCACCTGCTCTTAAGGAAGCAGATATTGGGCTTTCCATGGGAATCCAAGGAACTGAAGTAGCGAAGGAGAGCTCAGATATTATCATCTTGGATGATAACTTCACCTCAGTGGTTACCGTTCTGAAGTGGGGAAGATGTGTCTACAGCAACATTCAAAAATTCCTTCAATTTCAGCTGACTGTGAATGTTGCCGCCCTTGTCATCAACTTTGTTGCTGCTGTTTCGTCAGGTAAAGTTCCTTTAACTGCAGTTCAGTTGCTATGGGTGAACCTCATAATGGATTCCTTGGGGGCATTAGCATTGGCCACTGAGAAGCCTACTGAAGATCTAATGGAAAAATCACCTATCGGTCGATCCAAGCATGTGATAACCAGAGTCATGTGGAGGAATTTGATTGCTCAGGCCCTATATCAGGTAGCTGTCTTATTGGCTCTACAATTTAAAGGACGATCTATTTTTGGTGTAAGCGAGAGAGTTAAAGATACCATGATATTCAATACTTTTGTCTTCTGTCAAGTCTTCAATGAGTTTAATGCCAGGAAGCTTGAGAAGAAGAACATTTTTAAGGGGCTGCACAGGAGCAAGTTGTTTCTAGCAATTATTGGAATTACCATAGTTCTTCAACTGATAATGGTCGAGGTTCTGAAGAAGTTTGCTAGTACTGAGAGGCTGGATTGGCGGCAATGGGCAGCTTGCATAGCCATTGCTTCTATGTCTTGGCCAATTGGTTTTTTCTTCAAGTTCATTCCAGTGCAATGCAAATAGCTAACCCATCTTGAATCCAAACAAACATGATCAGTTCTCCACGAGAAATAATATTTCACAACTTACTGTGTTCAATTTCATACATATCTCTTGCTTTTGGTTTTCTTATGTTATACAAAAACATGTAATTTGTTCATCTAATAAAAGTTCATTTATATACTTGATCTTTAACTTCATTTGCCCATGTTTCTTGCTTCGAATATCTTTAGCAATAAAGGTACAGAAATATCTCTGGATATTTAGCTAGAGATTTGATAAAATTACACACCAAAGTAGTATCAACTAATCAAGACTTTACATAAAAATGGTTCCGGCAAACCCAACCAACAAGAATAATGAGGAAAATGCAAAATAGAGAAAGGGAAGAACACTAAGAAGTTTATAGGGGTTCTTTGAAGATTGGGCTGTCAATTGGGCTTGGAACACAAGTCCCACATTGCTTGGATACAAGTGGGAGGTGGGCTTGTGCAACTACATATACCAAGTCCCACATTACCTAGAGACAACTTGGGAGAGGGGTTGAGTTGCTATATAAAAGAGCTTCCTCCTCTTGGTTATATGCATCCCACAATACGGAGTAAGTCTTTCTCAAGTATTATATATAGCTCTAGGTAAAATTCCTCTTTTTGAGGTAAGCGAATTCTTTTTAGTGATCTAGGGTAAATAGCTCCCTTTTTGGGATAATTTTTTGGGGTAAATTCCTTTCTAGGAAGGTGGTAAATTCCTCTACTATGAGGTGAGAGTGAAAAATACTTGGGTTGAGTGTGAGAGCAATCTTATGAGAAATAGGGAAGAGATTATATCAATCCTTTAGGAATTATTCTAGTAAATTAGAATTGAGAAAATAGTGTGTTCTCAAGAGATCTTGTAATTTTTTTTTCTGATGTTTTCTAATAGAAAGATTGTTTTGTCGTTATCTCTTGAATGTAGGCAAATTGCCAAACCACATATATCTTGTGTTTTTGCTATTATTATGGTTGATTGTTCTTTATCTTACAAATATCGTTGTTGATCGGGTTATTATTTGGGTTGTGGGAGGCTGTGCTTAGTATTTTCTAGATTAAGTTAACTGAAGTTTACTTTGTCGGTATCAACCCACGGTGTCTTCAACAAGTAGTGGTATCAGAGGGAAGAAAACCAACAAGTAGTATCAGAGTAAGGTACAAGAGGTATCCTATTCCCGATCTAGTGGAAGTTCGTCAGAATAGTATCATCAGATACAATTCACATCAAAATAGTATCATCAGAATAGTGTCACCAGATATTATTCATATCAGAATAGTATCATCGAAAGATACTGTTTAGAAGTACTGTTCATAGTCACTGTTCACGGAGAACACATTTTTGGTATTTAGTGAGATGGCTAAAAAATGGAGCGATCAATATGTGAAGGTCTATGGTTTCAATGTTCTTCGATTCAATGGAAGAAATAATTTTAGTAGATGGCAGAAAATGGTAATGAATATTCTAATCAACATTAATCTGGCAGATACGTTGGATGGGGAACCTGAGGTGACTCCAGCAAAATACAGTAAAGTTCACAAAGATGGATAGGAAGGGTTACAGTACTATCCGTTTATATCTAGATGCTGCGGTGGTCCATAATTACTGTGACGAGAAGACTACGAAGTTGATATGAGATAAATTGGAGAAGACTTATATTAGGAAGGATCATATGAGTTTGCCTTACCTTTAGAAAAAGCTCGTCACATTTATAATTGAACCACTGAGAAGTTAGTCTATGATGATATTATTGATATAGTTTTTAAGAAGGCTACCCACATACTATTGAGGTATATAGGTGAGAAAGGGTTGAAGGCTTTAAGTAAGCGGGCTTGCTTGGTGATGAACAGTTGGGGAAGCTGGATTTTTATGAGCATTGCGTCCTGGGGAAGCAAACTCGGGTAAGATTTGATAAAGCTAAACATAAAATTGTCGGTATTATTGACTACATCCACACAAATGTATGAGGGCCTTATAGGGTGGTTTTTGGTGGTGTGTCAGTTTTGTTGATGACTTCAGCCAAAGGGTATGGATTTATACCATGAAGAAAAAGAGCGAAGTTACTTACATCTTTAAACAATGGATGGCGATGGTAGAGAAGCAAACTAGCAGGGTTATGAAGGTGGTGAGAACTGAAAATGGTGGAGAATATCAAAGACCTCCTGAAGATATATTGTCAGAAGCATGGTATTCGTCGGTATTTCATAGTTAAAGGAACACCACAACAGAACAGTGTGGTGGAAAGGATAAACCGCACATTATTTGAGAGGGCACTTGTCTAATATTGGATTAGGCAAGATATGGTGGGCTGAAGCCGTATCAACAACGTATTACCTCGTAAACCAATCTCTATTATCAACTATAAGTTTCAAGACACCTATATGAAATTCCTATAGATTACTCACATTTAAAGGTTTTTAGATGTCTTGCTTATTTTCATGTTAAGAAATATAAGATAGGGGTTAGAGTTAGGAAGGGTATTTTTCTAAGCTATTCAGGATCTGTTAAAGGGTATAGGACTTGGTACCTTGATATGAGAAAATAGGTAATTTCTAGGGATATTAAGTTCCATGAGGAAGCATTGTTACAACCTAAGTGTGATAGATGTAGAGATGGGTCTCTTATATGGAAAGGGGATAGTTTTGATGATGAGGGTGATTTTTTGCAGTTAGAGGATGATAATAGTTCACATAGGGGTTTGTCGAGTTCTAGTCATAGTGATGAGAATTCTAGTCATCGTATGATGGAATTGGGGACAGACCAAGGAATGAGCCAGAAACTATTACAGAATAGGTTCCTAAAGAAGAATCTAATTAGTAGCAATGGCAAGAGCAGTGGGTTCCTCAACCGTCTTTGAAAGCATGAAGAGAACATCAGATTATTAGAGCACCTATTAGATATAGTTTTGAAGATGTGGTAACATATGTGTTTGTTACGTATCAGGAGTATGAGGATTCACCTACTACGTATAAGCAAGCTTGTAAAAGCTCACATATGGATAGTGGAAGGTAGCTGTGGATGAGGCGACAGAGTCTCTTCAAAAGAATCATAAATGGGAGTTAATGATACTTCCAAAGAGAAATAAAGTCATAGGGCATAAATGGGTGTATACTTTAAAAGACAGTATTTCATATTCCAAAGGAGAATCGATTGGCTAAGATTCAAGGCTAGATTGGTTGCTAAAGAATTTGCACAAACTGATGAGGTTTTCTCTTTGGTTGTTAAGCACACTTCGATCTATATTCTTTTAGCTATGGTGGCACAGTTTGATATAGAACTTAAACAATTAGATGTCAAGATTGCATTCATGCACGAAGATCTAGAAGAGGATATTTACATGGTTCAGCCAGATGGATTTGTTATCGCTGGGCATGAAGATTAAGAATACAAACTTAGAAAGTCAAATCACACTTAAAAGTGTACATTTATTATGAGCTTAAATAACATTTTTTTTACACTTTAAGTGCTATTAATTTGAATATTTAC
>JANLJB010002669.1:0-22630 GCA_026212285.1 Bursera cuneata
ATTTGGATAGATATTATGATGTGGAGTCAAGAAACAAGTTTAGAATAAGATCATCAAGTCTGTAGAAGACTGTGAGTAGTTGGCACATTCCCTCAGTCAGCATATGTTTCGCATTTGACACCTTATGAATGGGATGTAGAGGCGTTACTTTTTCTTTGTATTTAGCGTATGTGAAAAATGTTTATTATATATGATCATTTGAAATTTTATTTCAACTATGGAATAATTGCAGTCTATTTTGTGAATGAAGAACAAGTTGTTGGTTCTGGAGTTTGATGTTTGGTCCATCGCTTACAAAATTCTTTATTATTGCTTGTGTATTATGCTGTGAAATTGTTTTGCGATGTTAGGTGACAGATCTTCTTTTGCTGGTGAGTCTTTTCTGTCTGAGTGATCTGGTTGCAGTCAGAGCAGAGAAAGACCTTGACCATTGTGAATGATTCCTTGATTACCCAATGAAATGAGTCAAAGAATTTGATTCTGACCATCTTTGTTGGGGCTTAACAGTTAAAAACGTGGATGTCCGCTATGTGTTCTTTCAACTCTCTTTACATCATTACCTCTTTTCTCAAGGTTGTTTCCTTTGTGGAATCAAACAAATTAAAGGAAAAATGTTGTGTGATTGGATTACTGTCTAGTTTGGATGTGCTGTTTTGGATGAGAAGTATTAACTGGTACATGTTTTTTTGGAATCTAACTCACTCGCTCTTCAATTCTCTAATAAAAGAAAATTGGACAATTGTTTTCTAAATTTTTGATTGCATGCACTTTATCATTGGATGTTTAGTGGCTTGGCAATCACAGAAACCATGTTGAGTCTAGCAATTTAGCTGTTTAGTTTGGTTGTTTTCTTCGGTCAATATAAGGAATGCACATAAATAGACCATGGCATGTGATATGTGCTGCTGTTGGATCATGACGTCTTGTTGTGCAATGTAAAACTGCATAACAGTTCTGTGATTATAAATTTATAATCATTATTATTGGTATTGGAAGTTGTGGTACTGGCAGCAGTAGTAGCAATAGTAGTGTACTCTGGTATAAACCAGCATTCCTCAATCCCTCTTTTCTCTTTTTTTCACTATGGTATCAAATTGGTCAGCTTTGCTTGGACTCCTTGTTCTTAATGTCTGTTTAGTGGGGGTATCATGCAAGTTGGGACCTTCGACTTTGCCCTTTTGAGATAGAGCTACATGGTCAGCATATCTCTTCTTACATTTTGATATCAGCTGTTGGCTGTATTTGGGTCAATGTTTAATATGTCACTTGAAAGTTGATTGTCTGTTTATTTAAACTTCTTCCATGGATGAGTGGACCTAGAAGAATTGCAAGATTTACTACTCTGCAAGATGTGTTACTTGTTTATTCTCTGTTCACAATGATACACATCTGTCTTTCTGCAGCAAATATTTAATTATATGTATGTATGTGACTGCCTTATATATTTGAGTTGCCTATATTTACTTGAAACGGTGTCAGTAACCTAATGGAATCAGGATAAAAATTATTTGGTGGTTCAGGTTGTTGTTTTATAAAA
This sequence comes from Bursera cuneata, assembly GCA_026212285.1. Taxonomy (NCBI): domain Eukaryota; kingdom Viridiplantae; phylum Streptophyta; class Magnoliopsida; order Sapindales; family Burseraceae; genus Bursera; species Bursera cuneata. The sequence goes on from JANLJB010002669.1 coordinate 1,538, forward strand.
TATGCAACCTCAGAAGAAGCCGATAGGGCCATAAGAGCCTTGCACAATCAACATACTCTGCCTGGGGTAATTTCTTTTTCTTTTTTTGACTGTCAGTTACTGAGGTAACTATTGCAGTTTCACACTCATAAATATGCTTTTACCAGGGAGTGGGTCCTATCCAAGTTCGTTATGCTGATGGAGAGCGGGAGCGCCTTGGTAAATGTCCAGGAATTTCTATTTCTTTTGGTTTTCCGTATTGCATCTATCCATCTAGCTAATGCTATTTCTGGTGTAAGATTTTTCTCTGCTAATTTTCCACATTTGACTGTTACTGGCAGGGTGATTAATGATGAGAATATTTTGCTTATCCTTGTTTTGAGCGAAATTCTTATTTGAGTATTTATGTTTTAATCAGAGAATAAAATCTAGATGAAGCACTACAATATCATTCACTTTATTAATTAAATATATGAACACCTATGCAGCTATTGAAGGGGGATATATGAGAACAATGCCTTCACTAAGACAATATGAATGTCTTTTCCCTTCAAATTCATTTATGTTCTTTGCAGGTTGAAAGGGCATGCTCTATCGTAATTTCTGTTTAGGGGAAAATTTATCTAGAAACTTAGTTAAAATCCACACAGAAAATTTTGTGCTTATGTTATTTTTCCTGTCCTCACATATCTAATTTCTGTATCGTGATGTGATTGCTTTGTATTATAGGTGCTGTTGAGTACAAATTATTTGTGGGCTCACTGAACAAACAAGCTATTGAAAAAGAAGTTGAGGAAGTATGTCTCACATTGATTGCTTGTGTTTAAATTTGGTATCCTTGTCTAAGGTTAGTACTTTTGAAACTCAGAAATTTTCTTGCTCTACTAATAATAGCTACCTACTGTTCCTTTGTCAGATTTTTTCACCATATGGTCGAGTTGAAGATGTTTACCTCATGCGTGATGATTTCAAGCAAAGTCGTGGTATGTCGCTTTAGTGCCACTAGATATTGAAAGTGTAGATATCCTTTGATCCTATTTTGTGAGATGGTTGATATCATCTGTACCTTCTAGTACTTCTTAAAACAAATAGCAAGTCCTTAATGTGATAGGATGGTGATATTTTTTTCTTCTTTCTTGTCTGCATGAATATTTTCGTTTTATCCTCCATATTAATATGTCGCTAATACCATCATGTTCGTATCGACCCATTCCTGATATCTTTTGTTGAATTCTTTCTGAAGGATGTGGATTTGTTAAATACTCCAACAGAGATATGGCATTGTCAGCAATAAATGCTCTGAATGGAATTTATACAATGAGAGTAAGCATGTTTGTGCTCAAGTAATGTTGAGCACTGTTTATTACTTATTATTGTTCTGTTTACAAATTAAATTGTTGGAAGATAATCATTTATTATACTCTTTTTGTATCTTAGGGATGTGATCAACCATTAACCGTTCGGTTTGCTGATCCTAAGAGGCCTAGGCCTGGAGATTCAAGGTTTTTCCTTGAGACATTATATTTATTATGTATGAACAGTTGCAGGGTTGGGAGGGACTGTGGTTCTTTTTTTTTTTTTTTGGGTCTAACTTATATCTACTTATCTGTTTTTTGGGTTATGGTGTGGGAGATTCAAACAGTGGGTTAGGCATTTTTTTGTATTTAATATATCTATTAAATATTATTGTAATTCTGATCTTTCTGCTTATTGTTAGATCCTATCTTTATCACTGGCATATCCAGTTACTATCTTTCATCCTTTTTTTCTCAGGAATGTTCCTTCATTTGGAGGTCCAGGTTTTGGTCCTCGTTTTCAGCCACCAGGGCCTAGGTACCTCCTCAACATTTTTTGTGAAGTTTAATGCTTCATCATGTTATCATCTTCTTTCATTTAATAATATTTCTGTGCGCTTATTTTTTCATTCCGGCAGACCGCCACCCAATTTTGGTGATCCTATGGGTGATCGAATTCCTCAGAATGCTTGGCATCCTATGAGTCCTCAGAATATGGGGCCATCCTCAAATCATGGTATTCGTGGTTTTGGGAATCAGTTCATTCCTAGGTCAGGTGATCTAGGAACACCATCAAATCCTGTAAGAACAAATTTGTTGGTTCGGCCGCTCAATATTATCTGGAAATATTCTCTGTTAGCACAGACTAACTGTCCTTGCAATACTTTAGGGTGGTCCTGCTGATGGTCCTTTTCCAGGACTTGCTGTTTCTTCCTCAATGTCATCTGCGTCACAACAGGTAGTTGAAATTTGCAGATGTTTTTGGTGCCTAAATGCTCTTACATGTTCATCCATAATGATTAAGATAATTTGTTCTAAATAATCTCAGAGTTTCAACCAAACTTTACCTCAAGTACCACCCCTTGGTCAACAAATATCACCATTACAGAAGCCTCTTCGATCGCCTCAGGATATGCCTCCTCTTCAACTACATCCTCAGGCTCCATCTTCTTACTCGCAGACACAAACTTCAGTTGTTAGTCAGCTTCCACTTCCTGGCCAGACACCTTTCAGTCAAGCACTGCCACCACAGCATTTACTTGGTTTGAGTGGACAGTTGTCTGCATCTCAATCTCAGTTTCAGCAGATTCCCTCATCTGCAACAGCACTACAAACTCCTCAAAATCTCAATTTGCAATCCAATTCAGTGTCTAATACCACAAATCAACAGCAGTTGCCTGCTCCTGTCCAACAGCAACTGGTTCCACCTTTTCAGCAATCCCCTTCTCAGTTAGCTCAGATGCTGTCTCAGCAGACACAAACTCTCCAAGCAACCTTTCAATCCTCTCAGCAGGCATTCTCCCAGCTGCAGCAGCAATTGCAGCTGATGCAGCCATCAAACCAAAATGTAGCACAGCAAAGTTCTCAGGCTTTGAAACAACAGGTATGACAGGATCAGAGGAATTGTTATGTTTTAGTTTTTAAGTGGGCTATCTTAGTTTTTTATAAATTCATCATATACATATTTTTTGTTCAAAAGTTAAAAATTGCCACAGCAATTACTTAGGTTGCCAGAAAGCAAGAAAATGTGATTTGACATGTAATGGGTTTTTTAGCTTTCTGCGACATTGGCTTGTATGAATCTTGTGACCTATCAGCAATTGTTCCTGGTTCTTCAACATTTTAAGCCATTTGCCTTACACCTTTTACTTGGTAAACATAAGACTACCAGTTCCTTATGGTAGGATGGTCTGCATAGAGTGCACGAGTGGGGGCTGAACACTTGGCTTTTTCAGCTAGGCTCAAATGAATAAATGAGCTCAGGCTTGGAAGCAGTCATTGCTTTTTACTATTTGTTATTAACTTATTACAATGTTTATTGTAATGTTTTATATATTATTATACAACAGTTTAATATAAATAAACTTGTACTTTTATTGAGCTATTGAGTGGAACTCCATTTTGCTCAATTGTGCGTCATGGTGAATGGGTCTTTAAATATGCACGAAACTTGGTTCTTTTATTAACAATACAAGCAAACTTGAGCTTTTTATCAAGCTAAGCTAGGATAGTTAGATAACATTGTTAATTTTCATCCTACTACCACTTTAGTTTGTCCATTTTGAACTCTCATTACACTATGTGAGTGAACTTTCTGCAAAAGTTCGTTATTTGCTTAGTGTGTTACTTGTTCCTGCAGTCTCAGTGGGCTGGAATTACACCACAGACGGTTGCCAGTGCTCCTTTTTCTACACTGCCTTTAGATTCATCTGCATCTACATCTGCTGCCCCTGCTGTATCTGTGGCAGCCCAAACTGTAGCACCTACAAAATGTAATTGGACAGAGCATACCTCCCCCGATGGATACAAGTACTATTATAACAGTATAAGTGGTGAAAGCAAGGTGAGAAACTAACCCATTGATTGACTTGCTGTTGCAATTTGTATTCAATTATGTAACAATTGTTTGCACTAAATAATGTAGTGGGAGAAACCTGAAGAGTTGGCATTATTTGAACAACAGCAACAGCAACAGCAACAGAAATCACCAGTTCAACAGCCTCAAACCCAGTCACACCCCCAAGTTTTGCCTGCACAGCAGGTTCCACAAGCACAACAAATGCAGCTTCAAGCACATCTCCGCCAGCAACAGCAGCAATTGCAACAGCCTTTTTCATCATCGGTCAGTGGTCCCTTTATATGTTTTACAAGTTTTAGAAGATATTGATCTCATCACTAACCTTATGATCTGGAAATCCAGTATCAGGTTTCTGGAGTTAGAAGTCAACACAATGCTCAGGTAAATTTCATTTTTATTAATATATTGCTTTTTAATTTTTGATTTTACAGCCACTTCAGTGATGCCTTATTTAAAACTTTAAAAATAAGTCTAGTTTAAGTAGATTGTTTTGTGATCATGCTGCATTTATATTATTATATGAATACTCCTCCCTTTTGTGGTGTAAGGCTCGTCTCTTGTGGGATGAAGCTGTGGCGAGGCGGGGTTGTTGATTGGGGTTTCTATTTTTGTAATAGTTATAATCCCGTTAGACATTTTTTGAGTATAGATACTGATGTAGGTTACAAGTTTTCTCTTAATATCCCCTTGCGGACTATTTCACTTACAAGAACATCTTTGGATCACCTAATTTGGCAATTATTCCTTTAACCACTTAATCCTTGTGAGCGTCTATTTGCTCATTTATACTAAGCCTTGTACTCAATCGTGCTTTAGCTTAATTTCCCTCTCTGGATCTTTTGGCTTTGCAGGAACTTGGCTATACTCAATTACCTGCAGCAGCTGGTTCAGTCAATGATCCAACACGCTTCCAGCAGGTATCAAATGTTGTTATTTTGATCATCTCAGATTCCTCTTTATCACATTTTTATTTTATGGTCTTTATCTTCTGCAGGGGCTTCAGACTGCTCAGGAATGGATGTGGAAGAATAAGCCATCAGGTTTTAGTAATATCCTCTGGCTCTAAATTCCTTTTTTTTTTTTTCCCTCTTTGTACATCTCCCTCTGCCTCTCTCCCAAAAATTTTTCCTAGAAAAGAATTAGACAGTAGTGATTTACATTGGTTCACATACAGTAGTTATACACATTGTTTTTATACTATGTCAACCCTTTTGTTGTAGCTTTTACTCTTGTTGAAACTGGAAGAAGCCACCATTCCTTCAAGTACTTGTTATGTTTTTGTTTTAGTATTTAGGCATATGATAGCATGATGGGTAAACAATTGGCGGAAAGTTTGTGTTTCAATCTCTGTTGAAATTGGAGGAAGCTACCTCTTTTAAAATACTTTTTTGTTTGGATAGGAGGTGCTAGTACGTATATGTGTGTGTGTGTGTGTTTGTTTTCTTTACAGTCAGTAGAAGATCATGGATGGTTTAATCAGGTTTACCTTGAAATGGATGGCCATTTGCATAACTGGTTCAATTTCCTTACAGGATGTGCTTCCCATGCCTTGAATCTTGAACGCTTGATGTTCCTCTTCACATGCAATGTTTTTTTTCAGCATGTTTTATTCTTTTGTCCATGTTGAGAATGTAATTTATCTGCAGGGACTTGAAGTGAAAAAGTAAAATTGGAGGCGGCACAGGGGCAAAACATATGCCGTTGAAGATACTGTATCAGAGAATTTGTAGCGAGCTCTCAGCAAGGGCAGGCAGTACCAGCTGTTTTCAACTTGAATGCGAGACCAGCATTAGTCTTCCTCGCATCATTTATTGCGAGGTTTTGCTGCCCTGCAGAGTTAAGGCTTGATAAATGTATTCATTGTGCTGTTCAAATACAAGGCACTGATGCCTTTGTAATACAAAGTTGATTTGCCCTCATCCTCTACCTTTCCCTCACTTTTGTAACATATTACTAGTCATCATTAAATATTTAGCTAATACCATAATCTAGTAATCACAACTGTTTTGTAGATTGCTGGCTGTATGTGTAAATCTTCTAATATAATTGTTGCGGATAGGAGCTCAGGGTGACTCGATCCCTTTTGTTGTTTTTCATTTCGCAATTTTTCTTCTTCACTCTTATAGCCTTAGTTGGACGTATCGTTTGAGTTTGGTTAGGTTATGTTTGTTATCGATGGAACAGTTTGTCGATTTCTTTGGTCCAGAATATGGCTGGACACCTCGTCAAAGCATTATCAACTTTATACTTAAAGGACAATGTTTAGGGAAATGATTACTGGCATTAAAGTTGGATAAATGACGGCCATACACGGCACCAAACACTACTTTTGTCCATAGAAGTCCTAACTGAGAATACTTAATGGACGCGTTTCCAACTTCTGCGTTACGTGAGGTTGAAAACTTGACGTCAATTAACAAAGCGGCAGCTCCTGCGGATTTCGCCGTTGTTTCCTGTGAGAGGACTCAATCTTCCCATTTTCAACATAGAATTCTTGAAGTCTTCAAAGAAGATAAATGGGTTCTCGACATAGGATTTTACGATATCACGTGTTCGATCATCTTCGGTAACAAGAACTTGATCGGATGGAAGTAATCCCTCCCCAGAGAGAAGGTTAATATAGTACTGGTTGTCAAACGTTGCCGGGGTCACCAGATCAAGATGTGCCAGTACTGTGCTACTGCCAGGTCCCGAGCACAGCTGCTGCAGAGATTGAAGGAACTTTAGATTAATATCAGGACCATTTGAATTGCTGAGACCCTGTAGCCTAGAGCTGAAAGTTGAGCACCGAGCCTTTCCCATTGTGTGTGCACCTGCGCAGTTTAATATTGACGATTCTCAATAAGCAAATTTTCCCATAACCATGTTTAAATAGAAGCCAACTTAAGCAACTGTTTAAGAAGAACAAAAGGAAATCATTACCAGATAGGGCAACCATGTCATGAAGTGTGAGGCCAACATTCTGGAACTTGGCCACAAGAATTGCCACAGTAGAATTGGGGGCTGGGATGTTGTTAGTTGCTGCTGCTTTGCTAGCACTCAAGCTGTCCCTCCTTCCCAACTGCACTTCCCAACTTGGACCTCCAGACTGCAGATCAGTTGCATTTCAGATTAGCACAAGAAGTAGCTGTGGCTCCAAACTTAAAAGAGAAAATTTCGCCGTTCAAATTTTCAAAAGAAGAGGCTTTGAGGTACTACAACATCACATACAAGAATAACGGAGTCTCTGGCAGCAATTGCCAGGATATCAGCACAAGAGACAGTCTCGGGACAAACTGATTCAAGGTCAGATTTTATTGCATCAATCACTTCGAAACCCCTCAAAGAGTTCAGGTTGGGAGGTGCAGTTTTCTCTCCAACAAAGTTACCAGCGTCATCTAACAACACTGAAGCATCACAACCCTGTATAACTCAAACATCACATTTTCTTAGTTACATAATATCAAAAAAGTCAATATTAAAGCGATAACAGTAATGAATATCAGAATTTTAATGATGACTTGCATTGACAAAGCAATCATGGAAATGAAGACGAAGCAGAGAAGCTGCCATCCTGGAATCCTTGGAGACAGCATTTTCAACCCCAGAGAAGATGATGGCTTCAGCCTCAGGGCAGCTTTCTATATATATGCCAATTTGCAGTTGAAAACCAATGTCATCAAGACATGTTTCGTTCAAACTGTTATGCGGGGTGGCAGATGTGGTTGCAATAAGCTTAAGCATGAGAAAACAGAAAACCAAGTGCTTGGCCATCAAGCAGCCTTAGTGCTGCTATTATACACTTACTGATCAGGAGTTACATGAAGCGAGTTGGGATGTGTGAAAGCAATATATAGAAGCTTGCATGGGAGTACAGTTGAGTATGTTGTGACAGTGTCGCATTATGAAGTGAAGTCATATGGCAGAGGGAGTGGTTAAGGGAAGACTCATTCAAGCCTTGGAAGAGGTCAGTTCATGTATGATTGGTAACCTCATGCCATGTGCTTCTACGAGCTTTTCAGGACATTTACATGCATATGCAATCTCTTTAGCCTGAGCATTAACAGAACTGGAAAGTTTCAATAATATATCAACTAACCTGTTAATTAGTAGTCTCTACGGAGTTGGTAGGTCGATCGGCTCGGCTGTCATTACCCCACTTGGGGGGTAAACTGTTCCAATAATTATCCTTTATTACAGGTAGAGAATTTGATTGTTTCAGGAAACGGGTAATTTGTTTATTATCTCACAGCATTAAATTTTAGATACAAAATATCCAAACTTAGGAATGACAATGACACTCTTTAATGCTATTAACTACTACTATTACTGGTAGACATTGATCATATTAAATTAAAAGATTATTTAAAACATTAGTATTACCCAATATCTATCTCTCTTGCACCAGCCATCCAGCTTAGCTGTGGGCGCCAAAGACATTGCAACCCAAAAGCCCATTACAGATGAGTCCACCGTTTTGCAAAGGATATATAAAGGCCCATTTGGAAATTTGTTAATTGAGCAAAATGTCCTAGCAATCCCATCCCACTTCGAAGATGGTATTGCGGAAGCCACTTTCCCAAGAAGCAACTATAAATATGTATTTCATTGATGTAACTTTGTACGGGTGATCATATAATATTTAATCTTAGCTTCTTAGGTCCAATACAAAATAAATGTTTGATTTAAAGACAGAGAGCCTACCGATTCCTCTAATGCAATTCCAAAAACAAAAATAGTAGTAAATTTGATTCCAACTCCCCTACCTTTAGGCCGTAATGCTAAAAATCCTTAGCCTTTATATGTAATTGTTGATCTAAAAAATATTGCATTATCACATCTAATGTGCAATTGTGCATAGTGTGGTCATCCCTATAAATGTAATCATCAGCTAGTACCACAAGCACTTGGATTCTTCTCTATCCTTGTTAACTTTTTTTATTTGTGTTTTTTTTTTTTTTTTCAATTTTAAAATTATAACTTGTTCAAATTTATTTNTTAACTTTTTTTATTTGTGTTTTTTTTTTTTTTTCAATTTTAAAATTATAACTTGTTCAAATTTATTCTAACCTCAAACCCTACCCGTCATATATGGGTAGCTCCTAGCTAGTTTTTCACCATATTAGGATCCCAAAATAATGCCTGGGCGACAGCTTTGCATATTATATATTTAGCTATATATACACTTGATGCTACCTTTGATAGACAAACAATACTTTGAGTCCTTGCAAGATATGCTTAAAGTCAAGAGTGCTAGATTTATAATGCAACAATTCTACTACGTGCATTGTACCAAGTGACAGTAATGAGTTATTATTAGCATTGAGTTGGATTTATCGTTTCCAATATGGTATATATTCAGGTCAAAAATGGGATGAATGAATGAACCAAATTCTAAGCAAGAGCATCGATTGCATAAGTCAAGTGTTGGGCTAACATTTTGCAATATGCTTGAACAGTGTTTTCTGCAGTTTGAAACTAAAGGTTCATTACTAATTAGGAAGTCCGGGGATGAATGAAGTCTCTAACTAAATCCAATTGATAATATGGTCAACACCTTTTTTGAGAACAAACAGGAGAGTGCTTTCCAATATTTTCACTTTCTAGCTAGTGATGCATAAAGCCTTAAAGGCAAAAACTTTTGAAGAATCTTTATCCCTGTACATACGTCGTTGTTCTTTCTTGCTAAATTTTTATATTTGCACGAACCCACCATTGTTCATACGAGATCGTGAATAACACTGATAATCTATACGGAGGATTCTGCCATTTTTTGGGTTATTTCTTATCAATATTCCGGGTATCTATGTGTTATCTATGTGGTGCTCATGAATATATATACGGGTCTTTTGCTATGGTATCGTTACTATTGTATATGGTGTGTGTGAACGAGTGCAACATTTCCAATAGCTTAAAGTATATATATTATACGTGTAATATGTAATTCAAAGGTGTTAGCATCTGTAAATCTTCCACAGCCACAGGTCGTAGACCTTCAACAGGACTTAGAAAATCAAGGGTACGTATTACTGATTTGATATTTCGAGAAAAGATGGTCTCCAATTCCTCCAGGCACCTTATCTTTATATGCTTTTGCTAGTTAGTCAATGTAAACTCTGCTCCAGTCTGCTCGGATCCATTCAGCTTGCACATGTATTCAACTGACGTATATATAAGATTAGATTAGATCTCTTCTCTATCTGAGTAGATTTCTATATCTATAACTACCTTTGGAGACGAGCTTGATAGATCAAATCAGAGATGGCAAATACAAAATAAAATACAGTCGTAAATGTATACACGTAGCAACCATATTGTAGCGTATTTATGATGCCTGCTTTTAAAACAATTGATGCATGTTGTTAATTAATAAGTGATATATTTTCAAAAGCTTAGAATAAGGTAGAGATATGGTCTTCAACTGCCTTTCATTCCTCGATGTCTCTCTAATTGCTTAGACACATGACTCTGCCTACCGGCTACATTTCTACATCTATACAAGTAGCATGGAATTCAAAGGGGCTGGACAATCCAAGCAAAGGCAGAGAAATATGGACAAGTATTCAGCATCTCCCATAGCTATGAAAACCCATGGATATCATCAGCAATGAATAAAGCAACCACATCCCACCCAAATCTCTCACCATCCTTTCTATAAAGAACCACATTAATTCATCACTTTCCTAGCCAAAATGTTAACACCAACTAGCTCAATCTCCATGTTTATGTATGTAGCTTAAAGAGGAAGAAAAATACCACAAAAGGCTAGTGGTGGTCAAGATATTTATTGCTACATCTTGCACCCATGCATGTTCCAAGATATGGCATTTAACTCTCTAAACATAAATGTTACAAACCTCCCATGATCTTTAGGGTTTCCCTTTACCACCTTTCGTAGGATCAATAGATTCTCTTTTTCCCATAAAGTGGAAATGATTTATACAAGAGAAGATGCTCAATGGGAAACCCTAACCCTAATTCTGATTAACATGCATATTGCACAAGCTTCAAAGCAAACGAAGAAGAATAAGAAGAAAGAACAAGAGGCGTCGAAGTGAAAACTAATTATATCCAAAACAGAAAATGATTACTGAAGAAAAATGGAAGATACAAAACCCATTAACTCCACGACTGAACTGAATAGTCTCTACATACAAAGAATAAACATAGAAATTCACAAGTACAAAGTGGTCACAATAATCTGAAAGGTCTCTCTCTAAGATCAAGGTGGTGGAAAGACTAGGGTTCTTCAGTAAAGATAAACCCATCAAGAGTCAGTTAGAAAATTACATACCAGTAAAAAAAAAAAAAACATAAATCATTCCTGCTTTGCCTCCTTTCGCATCTGTGAGGGCACGATGTCTTGAAGAAGTCCATGGTCTCGAAATAAAGAAGCAGAAGAGGGACCAAAACGTCTCTCTTGATTAATATAACTAGAGAATGAAGGATTGAAACTGGTAGTAGTAGTAGTAGAGCTAATGTTCAGTGAAGGAGAGGAGCTGAATATGTAGGGTTGTTGCTGTGGAAGATACTGAGGCTGTGGAATGACAAAAGATGAAGCAGCTGCACCAAAACCAGTCGAATCTACAGGCAGAATCCCGATATTTCCTCTCGGTGTTATTGGGCTTGGATGCGAGTGCTGGCCTTCATAGGTTGTGACAACGATCGTTTGATCATCGGATGATCTCTCTACTCTCTTCTTCACACCACATCCTGCACTAGTGCAACGGTAGTAGCTTCTGTAACAAGCATTGCAAGCAAAAACTAACATATATTAGCTCTAAAAGAGACAAAAATGGATACACGAGACGATGTAAAATATGTTTTTTGAAATCTTGAAAAACAAGGAACAGAATTTAAAGCAATCAAGTGGATGGGATTAACTATTGAGTACCTTGGGTGAGGACTGTTTTTCACTGCTTTTTGGCCGTACTTCCTCCATCTGTAGCCATCATCGAGGTGATCAACCTCGCTCTTGGTCATGAACGCAAATCGTGGCTCTCTCTGCCTTTTTTGGTTCTTCTTTTTGGGTTTCAACCTGAAGAAATACACAACATATAAATGAGAACACTTTACGCACTAATCAGAAACTAAAGCAACTAACAAAACCCCACAAAAATTCAATCTTTAAATTTAACACATAAAGAGAAACAAACTCCCCCACTTATCGATACTTTTTCCCTTAACATCCTCACTAACAGACATATATAAAAAAACAAAGATCGAATATCCCCATTAAACAGAGGAGAAGAAGAAGAAGAAGGGAGTAATTTGATATAATATAGCAGTTAATGGAAGACTTACTGTTTCTTATTCTTATCTTGATCCTGCTCTTCTTCATCGCCAGCTTTACTATTGGTTTGGTCTTCATTGTTGGGTGCTTCGTTGGATGATGAAGAGATCGATGAAGAGTTTGGGGTGGCTGGATTGTTCAACACCTCAGAAGATTCCGGTACGGTGGAGGCCGGTGAAGGGAGTGGCAAAGTCGGTGGCTGCTGCTGTAAAGAATCGAATAAAGAAGCAGCACCAAAATCTTGGTTATGGACGCTAAGTAAGTCCATGAAGCCAAAAGTCGACCCCCACTTATCTCCATCACATGGCATGTCAAAGATGCTTGGTAAAGCAAAACTACTTGCCGGATTCTCGTCGGAAAATGTCGAATTTTCCATCGAAACAAATGAATTCTCCGCCTTCATCATGTCGGCCTCTTTCTTCTCCATCAAACTTTGAGATATCAAACGCAAATATTCTTGTTCATTTGCACTTCGCAATCGCCTCTCTATCTCCACCTTTGTGCACTACTCGACTCTTATTACAAAACAAAGCAGAAAGCAAAGCAAAGCAAAGCTGGAGAGAAAGAGAGAGAGATTGAGACTTTGATTTGCTTCTTTTTAAGTGTGAATAGGCTTTGGCTTGGGATTTTGGAAAACAGCTTGGATTTGGAAGGTTTCCCATTCGTAGTTGACCGCCATTTGCCGGTTAACGATGTGTACGGAGCCATGTCGACCGGGACGGTGTTGGCATTAATTGCTTCAGGACCGTCACTGGGTCCACGATTGCGTACGCGGATATTTTGACCGGTTGAACCGGTTGTCTGTGTGTGGAAGGACCTGGGCGTACACATGGCCTCGTGTGCATGTGAACTTAGACTCCCCTCTTTTGAGTTTCTTTCGCGAAAAAAACTCAGATACAGATTGAAAGTAGAGAGATTGATTGAAAGAATTAACTATGTCGCGATGATGAGTGGTGAGGATGAGAATCGTGAGCGGTGATGAGCGGTGAGGAAGAAGGCTGCAGTTCGCGATGATAAGTGGTGAGGGTGAGAGACTGTTCGCGATGATGAATGATGAGGAAGAAGGCTGCAGCTCGCTACTTTTATAACTTTTAACGTATGAAGATCTTCATACAGATGTGGTTTAGTTTTTCTTTTATTTAATTGAATAATCATGTGTATTTGATCTTTATTGTTATTACGTGAAATTTTATATTAACCGTTAGATCAATTATATATCAAGGGTTGATAATCGGTGTCTAAAATTAAGTTTAGAATTAAGTCTCAATAGCCTGACCCTATATATATATATATATATATATATATATATTATGTCATTAATTTGAATGGCACTTCGTAAACAGTATTACATTAAGGACATAATATAATAATCATGAACAATAGTAAGATATTATTCATGATTATTCAATTATATTATTAATTAATATATTATTATTTATGAAGTGTTATTAAAATAAATAGTATAGACCAAAGGTTCAAGGAGATTACAAACACTATCAACAACATTAGATTTTATATTACCTTCTTTCAATAAAATCTCTTTTAAAAAATTTATAAAATTATGAAATAATAAAAAATAACAAATAATATTAAACAAATATAACTATACAACATGTGAGCTTTCTACCTAGCATCCAAAGAAGGTCGAGAGGCTAATAGGGGTGGGCACATTTATCCGACCCGTCGAAATTCGAACCCTTGACCTTCACTTACACCTTTAATAAGTTTATCACTTGGTTACACCTCATTTTAATAACAATTTTGTAAACAAATATTATTATTATATAAAACCATATTTATTTAACTCGACCCGAACCCGAAAAAACTGATCCGAATAATAAAAAACTAATATTTTAACCCAAAAAAACCGATCCGAACCCCATCAACTTGAACCCGACAGATTCATTTTTTTTAAATCCGATTTTTGGTTTATTTTTTATGATCCGATCCAGTTTGAATTTTTTTTGAGTTGGGCCAAACCCGACACAATCCGTGCCTACCCCTAGAGGCAAAGCCCAAGCCGAGCGTCTGCATATCGGCCAGACGGCGACGTTACAAACTACCATCAGCCTAATTATTATTTTATTGACTTCTTAAAAGAAAATATTGACGGCGTGAAAGGCCGTTTGGTAGCGTCCGCATATCGGCCAGTTGACGACGTTACAAACTACCATCAGCCTAATAATTATTTTATTTTGACTTTTCAAAAGAAAATATTGACGGCGTGAATGGCCGTTTGGTTCTATAAATGGACAATTGTCTTAACCGTGTTAATATTGAAGGACAGCTCGTGGGTAGATCTTAAAGAAACAAAAGAAAAAAATAAAAGCAAAATCAAAATCGCTCTCCTCTCAGGTAAGTTGTTTTTGCTCTCCTGCATTTACATTTCTGTTTTTCTAAAATTGACAAACAAATCCCATCAAGATTCAGTTCTTTACTTATATCTGATTGTTGATTGTAGTCAATTTATCTGTTGATAAATAATCCTCGACTAAATTTAGGGTTTTCTATTTATGATTTCCGTGTGTCGATTTGTTAGATTTGGATATGTTATATGTGTTTTTTTGTTTGATCTATTAAGATGATACAGGTTTATCATCAGATCTACTGTTATAAATTTTAAAATATTGAATGAAATTATTGAATCTTTGATTGTTGTATAATGTTTGTTCTAATAGCAATTTTCAACTTCAATTTGCTTTTCCTTTTATTCCTTTTTTTTGTTTTTGTTTTGGATTTGTTGTTGTTATTGTTTGCTAACTTGGTCTGGGATTATTGCAGTTGTGAAAAATGGGGCTGTCTTTCACCAAGCTGTTCAGCAGGCTATTTGCGAAGAAAGAAATGCGTATTCTGATGGTGGGTCTTGATGCTGCTGGTAAGACCACCATTCTCTACAAGCTCAAGCTGGGAGAGATCGTCACCACCATCCCTACCATTGGTAACTTAACTTTCACAATCCCTTTTCATACTTTCAGGTTAAAGGGATGTAGAGGATTTGATTTGCTTTTTAGCTTTCGACCTAGGTCATATAATTGGCGTTTTTTTTCTTATGTTGGACTCAAATGCTTTGCTTGATGTTGGTCATGACGTCCATTGAAGACACTTTTATATTCATATTGTAATGAAGTGGACATTTTACTGCTTTTATGGATTCTTTTATGCAATCAACTCTAATGCATTATTTGATCAGGATTCAACGTGGAGACTGTGGAGTATAAGAATATCAGCTTTACCGTCTGGGATGTTGGGGGCCAGGACAAGGTAATGCAGATTGAGGATGGGATGTTATTATCTGATTTTGTGAGCGTTTAGTCTTTAGCTTATATTCCCCCTTCAATGTGGCAAGGACTGATAATACATTATGCTGTCTGTTCTAGCGCGGTTAACAATGGACTGAGGCTTTCATGCCTTCTCTTGTTTTTGTAACAATCAAATTGAAGCCTCATTGGCTTTCTTTTAGTTATCTATAAATATATTCTAGTTTGCTGGATTAATTATAATATTTTATGCCATTGAAGTCTTGGCCTAGTGGCAAGGGAATTGGAAACAGGGTAGGTGGGTTTTTGGTTCAATTCATGGAAGTGCAATAATGAATTGGAAGGAGTTGTGTTCTCTTTGTTCAATTTTTTCTAGCCGCTGATCTCCTACAATTTATTTTCCAGATCCGTCCTTTGTGGAGACACTATTTCCAAAACACGCAAGGACTTATCTTTGTGGTCGATAGCAATGACCGAGACCGTGTGGTTGAAGCTAGGGATGAGTTGCACAGAATGTTGAACGAGGTACTGTAATAAGTTACAGAATTTTCTTAGTGTTGTCACAAATGAGAGCAGTTAGTGGATTCATGAAAAGCCTGCATAATTAATGTCCCTTGTAATTTAATTTGGTGCTTTATGGTGTTCTCTGTTTGTCATAATGTTTGTTTTATTGACAGGATGAGTTGAGGGATGCTGTGCTGCTAGTGTTTGCAAACAAGCAAGATCTTCCAAATGCAATGAATGCTGCTGAGATAACTGATAAGCTTGGTCTTCACTCTCTTCGTCAGCGTCACTGGTAAGAAAGACTATCCTTTCTTTTACTTGCACACTCTCTTTCTCTTACCCTGACCATATGTATAACGTATATATCGCAGGTATATCCAGAGCACATGTGCCACGTCTGGTGAAGGGCTGTACGAGGGACTTGACTGGCTTTCAAACAACATTGCAAACAAGGTAGACTCTTTGAGATGATTCATATTTCATGTTGGATTGGGATCTTTTAAGTTAAAAACTTGACTTTTCTGATAATTTAGTCTAATGGCTAAAATTTAAAATCAAAAAGTCAATTTTAATGATGTTAACTCATTAATTCTCAATAAGTCAAAATTCTAAGTTAGAAGAACCCGGTCCTTCCATATGTCCTAGTTAATATTGCTATTGCAGATTTGAGCAATTGTATCGTAGTATATCTTTGTTTCTTTTCATATTTATTTAAACTATTTTACTTTGAAATTGCAGGCATAGATTGCTAAATTTAAGAGTTTTGGGTCGGACTAAGTGCCGGAATACAGAGTTGACATCGGTTCTTAGTGTTTCGGGATTTTTACCCTGTTAAAGTGCTGTTACCTGCTTTATCTTTTTTTTGATCTTTTTTTTTTGTCGTTTTGCTTGCCAACATTGCCATTTATTTACCTTTAGCTTTGGAATAATTCTTAAAAAATTTATTTTTCCTTGTGTAGCTTCGAAATTATTCTTAAATTTTATTTTTCGTTATGATATCCCCCGACTTGCGTTGTTTTCACATAAAGTATCGCGATGGGCCGCATCAGCAGTAGTTGCATTGGAGATTGTTATAATTTTGCTTTTGCCGTAGTTTAAATACATTTGCAGAAAATATGCAACTGCGAAGCTGCTTTGCAGTTACCACTAGTATGCTGCACATTATAATACATGTTTCTGGGACAATGTAACTACAGTAAAAAAATAACATATATTTTTAAATCTATGTTCCTCCAGTTTAAACATCTCAATCAATGTAACTAATTTTCGCCTTGCTGTGACATCTTTTAACATAATTCCTTGAAAGTCGTAAAATGTACTTGGATGGAATATTATTATTATTATTTTTGTAAATCAATACAAGTACTGTAGATATAAAAGACATTTAAATTCAAACAATCAATAATTACATTTCACTACACATATCATTACATAAAACTACAAAAGAAACATGACCTTGAGTTTTTTCCAATTATCACATCTTCTTTTATTAGATATTTTGATTGCAAATCATTTTCTCCACAAGAAGCTAATTCACAATGGAGTTTTGCTTCTAACTCTTGTTGAAACTCTTAAAGCATTTTGGAATTGCTTTTCAAAGGCGTGGTGAGTTAAGCAAGGAATCCATGAGTTGAAAGAAATAAAATCAGCTTGCTTTTCCTTTTCTACCTTGTCTCGTAACGCATTATCATATTGTTCTACAAATTGTTTCAAGGTAGTTTTGGAGTTTACATTCCCATCAGAATGCATCCATACTTTCACCACGTTGTGTAGTTGACATTCCTAACCAAAAAAAAAAAACATGTTTCACAAATATAGGAACCCATCGCTGCCTCTCATTATATAATCCAAGTAACCATTCGTTGGTATTTAGATTGTACTTTTCAATGAACCCATTCCTTCGTTCTTCAAACTCGCTATGTGACAAAGATTCATACACTTTATTTTGCAAATAAAACTTGATTAGTTCATATTGCTTTGAACCTCTTAATTTTTTAGGCAACTTCTTCATTATGTGCCACAAGCATCATTTATGTCGTGCATTAGGAAAAACAACCTCAATTGCCTTTTGCATGGCCTTATCTTGATCAGTAATTATTGCATTTGGAGAACAATCAAATATACATGCACGTCAAAACTTAAAAAGCCATACATAAGTCTCAATATTCTCATTTCAGAGTAACCCACATCCCAATAGTGTTGATTATCCGTGATGATTAACCCCTACAAATGTAGCAAATGGCTTATCATACCTGTTTGTCAAGTATGTGGTGTCAAAGGTCAAAACATCACCAAACTCCTTATATGGAGCTCTGCTCCTTGCATCTGCCCATAAGACATTCTTAAATCGACCCTCTTTATCTAAATCCATAGTATTAAAGAAGTTTGAATTCTTACCTTGCATCTTCAAAAATTATTTTCCAAGTGCACTAGCATCTCCTTCCCTAAGTTGTAAACGCCTTATTTTTTCAATATGATTTCTAAAATCCTTCTGAAGAAATGGTACTTTTCATGACCACCAGATTCAACTACCAAAGAATTAAAGCTTTTGCTTAGTCTTATCCCAGCTTTATCATTCAATGCCAACTTCCTCTATACATATAAACCCATATTTCTATTGTTCTTGAAATATCAAGCTTTGCCAGGAGTACTAAGTTCATGGTTATGGTTAAGCTCAACAGAAGTCACCATCCATTTTCCACCAGGGTGCACAGATGCTGAAACTTTTACTTGACAACTGGTTTTTTCTATGGGAAATAATTTGAAGGCATTTTTGGGTTTGTACCCTGACTTTCCGTTACAAGAACATGTCAATGTTACAAATTTCAACTCTCCGTTCACTCCCTTGTTTGAAGATCTCTTAATAACTTCAAAACCTTTCTCATTTTCATATATTTTAGGAAAAGCATATGGTCAAGACACGTTAACGTGGATGTAATTAACGGAAAAGGATATGATTAAACTCTTTTAACTTACCTATGTTAAACTAATTTCATGTCAATTGGGAAATAAAGTTGAGATACAAATTTTGTACCTATAGTATTACTCTTTTTATAAACATTGTTGTATAATTTTCTTAGGTACCGGATGAAAATCGGAAATAGAGGATGTATAGTGTTCGTGGGAAATGAATTATGGAGGTTGAAAATGAAGATAATTAGCCGGTGGATGGCCTAAGGGGCTAACTATCCTACCAAAGTTAGACAGTTGGCCCATGAGTCCATCCATAGACTGACTGTCTTCACCGAAAGGCCACAATCCCTCAGGACCATGGGGGACTTAGACTCGTGGCGACTCGATGGGCCAAGGCTTTGAAATTAAGTACAGACAAGGGTAATTTAGGCAAATCAATTGGTATTGGTTATAAAAATTAAAAGTATCAGACATTATTTTTCATCAACCCCTACAATTTGGTTGTTTTTTATAATTTCGCAATTAAGATGGAGTAGCTGCACTGTATGCACTTCCATCACATTAACATTATATCAGTATATTTATATACTTTCAATTGTAAAAAAAAAAAAAAAAAAGACAAAACGTAAATCATTGCATTAACAATTGATTGATAATATAAATCCTAAGAACTAGAGTAAAATCTTAAACAAAATAATATATATAATTTTATTTACTTTTCACATTTCTAAATTTAAAAATAAATTTTGGCTATTATATTAAATAATTTATTTTTAAATAAAATTATTAAATTAAAATTATCATGTTTTTATTATTTTTATAATTTTTATAAATTATTCTTGAAATCACACTAAACACTTGTTCAAAGTTCACACCCAATCCACTAATTAACCAAAGTTTGTCGCCCACACGAGGAACTCTATAAATGGGCAATCGAAATAATTAATAAATTCATTCGCCATAAAATTTATCTATTTGTAAGTGTGTTTGGAGAGTGACATAAATACTATGATGCATGTTATACTTGATGTTATATATTGCATAGCAAAATATCAATATAATATTCAATTGATAACTTTAAAGATAATTGTCATCAATTATTCCTTGACTTTAAAGTGAAAATAAATTAGAAAAATGTAAAAATAGTAATAATAATAACGACAATAAGTAAGTTGTAGATTCTTTTTTTTTTTTCTTTTTTTTTTTGAGTAAAATTATAATTTTTTATCAATTAGTGAAGTTCACCTTTAAGTGATGAAAATACTCTTGTCTCCTTTACGGTATATGTAAGTTTGAATAGCTCGAAGTTTTTTAGATTACTATCGACCGTTATTTAATAACCAATACTTAACTAGACACTTTTTGAGCATCGATAGTTTTTCATCTTTGGTTAGACAATCCAAAAGAACCTAGTTTCTCAAAAAGGCTCATAAGAGTTTACTATTTTTTATATTTTTCTTAGTAAATTGTTTTAAGATCAAACAATTATTATTCATCACAGAACTTTTAAAGGGTGGGAAGGTCCAACCATGAATGCATGAACATTGTCATGACAAATAATTATCGGTGGGCTATTTTCAAGTCAGCAATATTAATTAACTTTGTCATAGTTGAAATATTATAATGGAGTCTTTATTTATTAGTTCAAATTTTTAGGTTAAATAATTTTTGAGTAATTATCATTGATCACCCCTATCTTTTTCTTTTTTTTTTTCACTCATATTGGACGTTTGTCATTTTTCTCTTTTCTCATCCTTATGTTTTGAAAAAATCTCTTCTTAAGTCCCCCAATTAAAAATGCTGTTAGTTAACATCTATTAACCTCCATATTCTAATAAATTTACTATTTTACCCTTACTAACACATAAAAAATAACTAANTTTTTCAAAGATAATATTAAGTTAAATGACTAAATTACCCTTAAAATAAATACCAATATGTGTTAATATTATCCATAAAAAGTAATTTTAATATGTGTAAGGTAATTTGATCATATAATTTAATATTGTCATTTAAAAATTAAGTTATTTTTTATGTATTTGTTAGTAAGGGTAAAATGATAAATTATTAAAATATAGAGATTAATAGATGTTAACTAACAGAATATTTAACTAAAGGACTTGAAAANAAGATTTTTTCAAAACTAAAAGATGAGAGAAGAGAAAAATGGCAAACGTCCCATATGAGTGAAAAAAAGGAAAAAGGTAGGGGTGGTCAATGATAATTACTCAATAATTTTTTAACATGATATCATAGTTGAAAATGTTCTAATTTGTTTAGCGTGTGCAAGAATAT